>CABHPP010001412.1:0-12989 GCA_902168425.1 Peromyscus attwateri
TCAATTTAGTGTTTGGAGGATCCAGATCGTCCCCAAAGTCTCCTCCTTTTTTGATCTTCCTGGAAACCAACAAAAACACTATGGAGGTTGAGCCAGTGCCAATCTATAAACTCAAAATGAAAAAGATGAAAACTGTTATCAGGACTAACTTTGTGTCTGTTTTGCCAATCTCCCTCACCCCCACACCACTACCCCTTAAGTTTGAGGTCTCCCTTTCTCACCCTTACCCTGTGTATATATCTGGGTTATAGGAATGCTGGCTGCCCAGCTAGTTGAGTATGAGCCCGTGAATGAATGTTTTGCCTTCGTGCATGTCTGGATACTACAAGCGTGCAGTGCCAGAAGACGGTGTCACATCAGCTGGAACTGGAGTTTTAGCTGGTTGTGAGCCCCCACATGTGTACTAGGAATCAAACCCGGGATCTTCTGGAAGAGCAGCCAATGCTCTTAACCACTGAAGCCTTCCCTTTGGGCGGCTTTTCACTTCTAATTTCATCTTGAAAACGTTGGCTTTTTTCTTTTATATTACATTGGAAGTCTTGCTGTGAATATTCTCTCTCCCCTCCCTACCCCTTCATGAGTGCTGTCACTCAGTCTTCAAAGGTACCTCTATTTTCCTGTAGTTAGAAGATCTGGAAGAATTAGAGGGAGACTTTATTTTGTCTTTCTACAATATTACTGTACACTTAAGAACATTTAGGGGGAAATGTCTTTTTTGTTTGTTTGTTTGTTTGTTTTTTGCTTTTTGAGACAGGGTTTCTCTGTGTAGCTCTGGCTCTCCCGGAACTGGTTTTGTAGACCAGGCTGGCCTCAAACTCAGAGATCTGCCTGCTTCTGCCTCCCAAGTGTTGGGGACTAAAGATGTGTGCTACTTTTTTTTTTAATTCATTACTGCTTTATTATACAACCTTTTTTTTTTTTTTTGGAGCTGAGGATCGAACCCAGGGCCTTGTGCTTGCTAGGCAAGCGCTCTACCACTGAGCTAAATTCCCAACCCCTACTTTTTTTTTTAATTTTTACATTTTTTTGCGGGGGGTTAGGTGTGTGCCATTGACACACAAATGGAGGTCAGAGTAAGTTATTCCCTTTCACCATGTAAATCCCTGACATCCAAATCAGGTCATCAGTTTAAGGCAGAAAAATCATAAGCTCCAGGCCTACCTGGACCACAGAGCAAAACCTTACTTCAAAATATAAAGTTTAGGGGTCAGTGACATGGCTCAGCAGGTAGGGGTGCCTGCCACCAAGTCTGGCAACCTGAGTTTGATCCCCAGGTCTTACGGTAAAAAGAACCACCTCCCACAAGTTGTCCTCTGACCTTCACACACATGATGTAGCACATACATTAATAAAATGTGGGCTGGGGAGATTCCTTGGTGGGTAAGACATGTACTGATCTCTGGCCAAAAACACAAGCAAGTACTGCTCTTGCAGAGAACCTGGGTTCACAAAGCTCCAAGGAATCCAGTAACCACTTCTGGACTCCAAGGGGCACTGCATTCACACATGCACAGACTCCCACAAACACATACACACATAATTGAAAAAATAAAAATAGGTCATGAGTAAAGTTCCATGCCACCAAGCCTGACAACCTGAGTTTTGTCACCAATCCACATGGTAGGAGAGAACCAACTCCTGAAAGCTCTTTTGTGATGTCCACATGTGCTCCCTCCCCAAGTAAATACATCTTAAAATAACGGATGGGAGAAATGGCCCAGCACATAAGAGTGCTTACTGCTCCTGTGGAGGACCACAGTTAGGTTCCCAGCACCCATATCCAACAGCTCACAACTACCTGTAACTCCAGCTCCAAAAAACCTTACTCCTGGCCTCTGTGGGACATACATTGTATGCTCCTACATACAAGTGGTACACATAAACTCAGCGTGCGCGCGCACACACACACACACACACACACACACACACACACAAGATTTGTTAAAACTTAAGAATAGGGGGCTGGAGAGATAGCTCAACAGTTAAGAGTGGTGGTGGTTCTTCCAGAAGATCCAGATTCAGTTCCCAGCACCCATGTGGTGACTCAACCATCCCTACAATCAGTTCCAAGGGATCTAAGGGATCTAGTGCCTACTTCTAACTTCTTCAGTCACCATGCACACTTATAATGCATATACATACATGCAGCAAAACACTCATACACATAATCTTTAAAAAATTAATGAATGAGCCGGGCGTTGGTGGTGCACGCCTTTAATCCCAGCACTCGGGAGGCAGATCCAGGCGGATCTCTGTGAGTTCGAGGCCAGCCTGGTCTACAGAGTGAGTTCCAGGAAAAGGCGCAAAGCTACACAGAGAAACCCTGTCTCGAAAAACCAAAAAAAAAAAAAAAAATTAATGAATGGATAAAGTGTAACAAATGTGTGTAATGGAATAATATTAATAAAGTACATACTGCAACATGGATTAATCTTAAAAACATACACTAAATGAAATATATGGTCCCACTCATATGAAATGTCCATAAATTGTGGAATCTAGAGACACAGACAGTAAGTTAGTGGTTACCTAATGTTGGGGGCATGAGGTATCATAATGATAAATGGAAGTGATCAATAATGGGTGTGAGATTTCTTTTAGGGTAATGGAAATGTTCTGAAATTGAAGTGATGTTCTACTCTGTCAATATACTAAAAGGCATTCTACTTTGTACTTAAGTTGTATGGTATGTGAACTATATCTTAATAAAACTAATAAATGAAGCCACGTGCGGTGTCTCACATCTGTAATACCAGCACTGGGGAGCCGAGACAGGAGGATTGTGAGTTAGAAGTCAACCTGAAGCCGGGCGTTGGTGGCGCACGCCTTTAATCCCAGCACTCGGGAGGCAGAGCCAGGCGGATCTCTGTGAGTTCGAGGCCAGCCTGGGCTACCAAGTGAGCTCCAGGAAAGGCACAAAGCTACACAGAGAAACCCTGTCTCGAAAAAACCAAAAAAAAAAAAAAAAAAAAAGAAGTCAACCTGAATTATTTAGTATTTAGTGAGGACCAGGTATGCTTGGGATACAGAGTAAAGCCTGTGTCAAAACACACAAACACATAACAGAGATAGATAGGTAGGTAGCTGGATACATGGATGGATGGATGGATGGATGGATGGATGGATGGATGGATACATAGATACACAGATAGAGGGGAAAGAGAGAGAAAGGTAGTTTAATGGTGCTTACTTAGCATACACCAGGCCATAGGTTCAATTGCCAGCAATGCAATAAATAAATGAAATAATACCGTGGATTTAGGGACCAGTAGATCCAGTAGAACCACATAACCTCGTGTAAGAGAGTTGAATGAAAATGGTTTGAAGTTGAGAACCTTGTAGTCTCATATGGACTGTCATCATGAACAACTTAGGTGGGGTGGGAAACAATATTTACTGAAGACCTACTCGGTGCCAGTCTCCACAGTAAAGACTAGTGAACCTTAATGTCTTCATTTGTAGTATATTGGATTTTTAAAAATAATTTGTTTATTTTTATGTACATTGGTATTTTGCCTGCATGTATGTCTATGTGAGAGTATTGGAAGCTGGAGTTAGAAACAGTTGTGAGCTGCCATGTGGGTACTGGGAATTGGACATGGGTCCTCTGGAAGAGCAGTCAGTGCCCTTAACTGCTGAGCCATCTCTCCAGCCCTAAATATTGGGATTTGTTTAAGACTGAAGTTTTCAGCTGGGCATGTTGGTGAACGCCTTTAATCCCAGCATTCAGGAGGCAGAGACAGGCAGATCTCTGCAGATTCGAGGCCAGCCTGGTCTAGAAAGCAAGTTCTAGGACAGCCAGCGCTGTTACACAGAAAAACCCTGTCTGGAAAAACAAACAAACAAAAATACTGAAGTTTTCCTTCCATTCTAAGATTCTGACTCTGGGGGCCAGCAAGATGGCTCAGTGAGTAAAGATATTGTAGCCAAGCTTGATGCTGTGTACTCGATCCCCAGCACCTACATGGAAGCATATTGGGGAGTACGGGGGTCCAGCCCCTCGATAGTCCCCTCCCAGGGTCCGGGAAGAGTCTACAACCAGCTGATAATTAATCTTTGATGAAAAGAAATGAATCTATGTACACGAAACTCCTTAGTCCACACACTTTATTCTTCTGTGATAGTTCTCTCTCTCCACAGCTTCTGTTCTGCTCTCATGTCTAGCTCCTTTCTTGCCTGATTTCTCTCTGTATTTATCTACTGTCCCCTCTAGGTTCTATCTTAATTCCTTCATCTAGTTCTGTGCCTTCTAGGTTCTCATCTATCTAGTTCTTTCCCCTATCAGCTCCTCTCCCATCTCCTTCTCTCTCATCTGGCTCTTCCTCATCTTGTTCTTCCCCATCTGACTCTTCCTCATCTTCCATCTCATTCCTCTAGTACTGTCTTCTAGCCCTTCAATCTAGTTCTTCCCCATCTCAGTTTGTTCCTCTCAAGTTCTTACCCATCTAGTTCTTCCATTCTCTTTTCTCTTCTCCGTCCTGTCCCCTGGAAGTCCCGGTATATAAAGGGAGGGTCCAAGCTAAATTGTGTACAGCTATTACTTAATGTCCACCTCTCCTAGGCGGTGTCTCCTTGTGGAATTTACTGTAAGTCAGGAGACTTGCATGTGAGCTGTTATCATTGTTAGTCCTCGGAAGTTGGGCGCCCACCTAGGTGGTGTTTCCTGTTAGTCCTTGAAAGTGGCTAAGGGAGATAATCTGATTCCAGAGAAAGCCTTTCCTGAGGCTGTTCTCCAAATACCTGGAAGGTGTATGTCCAGAGAGTAATCAGTCTACACTGTTAGTCCTTTTTAGGGAAAAGTCAATTGGGAAAACTATGAAGGCACACATGATTTTCATAACAGAATACAGCTGATATATAACAAGCCAAGTAACACCAAAAACTCCTTGGGATTTGGCTTCCTCTGGAGGAATTCCCTGATCTCTCCAGGTAGTGACTTTGCCATAACCAGCTGAGTTCTTAGGAATATCTTCCTGCGGCCCGCAGCAGAAGCAGCGAGGCTACTCCTACACATTGTCTTCTGACCTCTGCACACACGCTGTGGCACGTTCCCACTCACACATATACACACACAATACATGTAATTTAAAAGTTAAAATTATGGCTGGGCGGCAGTGGCGCACACCTTTAATCTCAGCATCCTGGAGGCAAAGACAAGCAAGATCTCTGTGAGTTTGAGGCAGGTCTGGTCTACAAAGCAAGTACCAGGACAGCCAGAGCTGTTATACAAAGAAACTCTATCTTGAAAAACCAAAAAGAAAAATTAAAATTAAAATTATAGTTCTGGCCAGGGGCAGTGGCATAGGAGTGTATTCTCAGCCCTTGGGAATTTGAAGCAGGAGAATCAGAAGTTCAAGGCTAGCCTCAGCTACATAGTGAATTCTAGGCCAGCTTGGGCTACATGAGACTGCACCAAAAATTAATTAATTAATTAATTAATTAATTAATTAATGGAGGCGTGGTTTTCATTGGTCTACGTTTATGTCAGAGAAGGGCAACATTTGATGATGTGACTTTGACTATGGGAGGAGGAGAAAGCAGATGACTTGGAAAATGCTGAGCAGGAGGGTCAGGAGAACATTGAGACACCCCCTCCCCACTACATGACCAAAATGAGTGAGCTTAGAAGCCCAGCACTCCAGACTGTAATTTTTGTCCCTGTGATGGTGGAGCTGGTCAAGGAGACAGACCCTTTGTTCATTGCCATGATAGAACACCAGACCTGAAAGATAGCCATCATCATTCGTCGACACCTGCCAGATGTGAACTATGTAGGCCAGGATGGATGAACACATCATCCGTCAACTGAGTGTAGCTGTTGAACTGCGACAGGGTGTTGCAGTTATCTATGTCCACCTAATACCTGTAAGTAATAGACTCCACCCTTTCACTTCCTCAGTAAATAAGCAATAAACAAATAAGCTAGTTGTAGTATACACCTATGTTCCAGTGCTCAAGAGGCAGAGCAAGGCGGATCTCTGTGAATTCCAGGCCAGACTGACTATGAGTGAAAAATTGAGGTCGTGATTGCTCCTACGTCTGGTTGAGGAGAAGGTTTTGTTGTAGATATGAGGGAGAAAACAGAGGCATTTGGAAGGGTCCAGATTGAACCAGGCAATGAGAGGAGGGGACTGAGTGGAAGAGGAAGAGAAGAGAGAGGAGACAAGTGGGCCAAGAGAGGATCTGGAGGCCAAGAGCAAGGCAGGAGACCAAAAGGAGTGCCAAATCAAAATGACTGGGTTACATAGAGGTCAGAGAAGCTGGGGAAGGAACGTGAAGTTCATCTCCGGGGCTGGAGAGGGTTAGGGTAGGGAGAGGGGTGAAAAGTGCTGGGAGAAGCCACAGGTACTGAGACTTATCCCAGGTGTCTTTGAAACCTGACAGGCTACATATTAAGTACCAGGCCTGCCAGGACTACATAGTGAGACCCTGCCTCAAAACAAGCAAAATATTTTAAAAAGTTTAAATAAAAATAAAACGGACGGGCTGGAGAGATGGCTCAGCAGTTAAGAGCATTGGCTGCTCTTCCCAGAGGTCCTGAGTTCAATTCCCAGCAACTACATGATGGCTCACAACCATCTACAATGAGATCTGGCTTGCAGGCATAAATGCAGGCAGAACACTGTATACATAATAAATAAATACACCTTTAAAATGTTTAATAAAATAAAATAAAATGGGTTATTAAGATGGCTCGGCACATAAAAGCTCTTGCCAAAACCTCTGGAGGCATCACCATCCCTGACCTCAAGCTCTACTATAGAGCTATAGTAATAAAAACAGCTTGGTACTGGTATAAAAACCGACCTACGGACCAATGGAATCGAATTGAAGACCCTGACATTAATCCATGCACATACGAACACCTGATTTTTGACAAAGAAGCCAAAACTATACAATGGAAAAAAGAAAGCTTCTTCAACAAATGGTGCTGGCATAACTGGATGTCAATATGTAAAAGATTACAAATAGATCCATATCTGTCACCACGCACAAAACTCAAATCCAAGTGGATCAAAGACCTCAACATAAATCCAGTTACACTAAACTTAATAGAAGAGAAAGTAGGAAGTACTCTTGAACGCATTGGCACAGGAGACCACTTCCTAAATAAAACACCAACAGCACAGACACTGAGCACAACAATTAATAAATGGGACCTCTCGAAATTGAGAAGCTTTTGCAAGGCGAAAGACACAGTCAATAAGACAAAAAGACAGCCAACAGAATGGGAAAAGATCTTCACCAACCCCACATCTGACAGAGGACTGATCTCCACAGTATATAAAGAACTCAAGAAACTAGACAACAAAGTACTAAACAATCCAATTAAAAAATGGGCTAAAGAGCTAAACAGAGAATTCACAAAACAAGAATTACAAATGGCTGAAAGACATTTAAAGAAATGCTCAACATCCTTAATCATCAGAGAAATGCAAATCAAAACGACTCTGAGATACCACCTTACACCTGTCAGAATGGCTACAATCAAAAACACCAATGACAGGCAATGTTGGAGAGGATGTGGAGCAAAGGGAACACTCCTCCACTGTTGATGGGAATGCGAGCTTGTACAACCACTGTGGAAATCAGTATGGCGGTTTCTCAGAAAACTAGGAATTGAACTACCTCAAGACCCAGCAATACCACTCTTGGGCATATACCCAAAGGATGCTGATTCATACCACAAAGATACATGCTCAGCTATGTTCACAGCAGCACTATTTGTAATAGCCAGAACCTGGAAACAACCTAGATGCCCGTCAACTGAAGAATGGATTAAAAAAATGTGGTACATATACACAATGGAGTACTACTCAGCAGAAAAAAACAATGAAAGCATGAAATTTGCAGGCAAATGGATGGAACTAGAAAATATCATCCTGAGTGAGGTAACCCAATCCCAGAAAGACAATCATGGTGTGTACTCACTCATAAGTGGATTCTAGATATAAAATAAAGAACAATCAGACTATTTAAAAAAAAATGGATGGACTAATGGGTAAACTGTGGGACTCACTGTCACATCGCAGCTTCCAGGATGTGTTTCTTCTCATTTTTTTGTTTGTTTGTTTGTTTGGTTTTTGGTTTTTCTTTTAAATTTTGTTTTGTTTTGGGGGGAGGGGAGATGGTCACATTGGGACAGGGAGATAAGTGGGATAGGAATGTATGATGTGAAATCCACAAAGAATCAATAAAAGTTAAAAAAAAAAAAAAAAAAAAGCTCTTGCCAAGCAAGCCTAATGATCTGAGTTTGACTCCTGGTAACCATAGTATATGGTTGACTTCAGAAAGTTGTCCTCTGACCTCCTCATGTATACAGTGGCACACATATGCCCGAGATCACACATAGTCAATGTACATCATACACAACACACACACACACACACACAGAGAGAGAGAGAGAGAGAGAGAGAGAGAGAGAGAGAGAGAGAGAGATTAACGATAAGTAAAATTTTGACTCTGCTTTTACTAGTAGTAACAGGAGCCTTGTAGTCAGCTCCTAATTATGTAGGTAATAATAAGCCTCTTATTCCCAGAACTCACATCTAATCCCCAAGGACTGAGATTATCATAAAGACCAAGAATTATCAAGGAAAAACAGGTCACAGTGGACTTTGGAGTGTTTACTTTTGATTCCTAAAGGGAAGGAAATTCCACTCCAAGAGATTCCTTGCCCTTGCAAAATTACTGGAGACAGTATGGCAAGCAGTTGGGGGCGGGGCGGGGAGTTGATGAGGGAAGGAAGGGTGGAGTTTCTTCCTAAGCATAACAGTTATAATCAGGGGAAGGTTGGAATTATCAGTCCAGTAGTGCAGCCAGCCTTATGGAACTGCTACAGTGATTTCTATATGACTCTGGTTTTTTTTTCTTGTTTCACACACTTGTGTTCCCACCTAGGGGGAGAGAGAAAGTCACTGAAAGAGAGAGAGAGCTCCCAGGGCTCGGGTCTGCTGGTATGGCAGTGTGCAAAGCCAAGTGACTCATCACGCCATACGAACTGCAACATGTCTGGAGAGGCAGTTTGGTTATGGAATGTTGGGCTCTTGAAGAGTGTCAGGGTATTTTTCAGAGTGCCCCATTGCCTTTTCTTTTGAAAGGCTTGTTGCTGCTGTTGGTAGTGCTATAGAGCCGACCCCGTAAGTGCCACCTAACTACAGCTGTACTGCCAACAGGTCTTTAAACAGGCATCACGAGGGATGACCTTCAGATCCGTTCTTGTTAAGAATTTAACTTTTGCCAGGCGTAGTTGCTCACACTTGTAATTCTAACACTCAGAGGCCGAAGTGGAAGATTATCATAAGTGAGAGGCCAGCCTAGGCTACACAGTGAGTTCCAGAACAGCCTCGGCTCACAACTGCAGAGTAAGATCCTGTTTGGTGGGGTTGGGGGTGGTGAAGAAAGACAAAACACTAGTAAACTAGCTAGAACCTGTCCTCGGGTTGCCACATCCCTGGGGGGGGGGGGTTCGCGGGGGACGGGACGGGTAGGATGACTCTATACGAATCACTCTACAGACAGTAAAGTGCAGTAACAAAGGTTAGTATCGACTTCTACCCCTCAGAAAAGTAAAAATAAATAAATAAATAAATAAATAAATAAATAAATAAATGAAATCTAAGGCAAGGTCAGTCCATAATCCGAAACAGGACATGAGCAAACTGAATCACAATACCTTGCTGTTGAAAACATTTTCCATTTAAGGGATATAGCTTATCTGAAAGAAAAAGAAAACAACAGAAAAAAGAGGGGCTGGTTGGAACAGGGGTGGTGTCTGGTCCGAAGGGAAACAGTCCACAGAGACTTGGTGACCTTTGTTACTTTTCCTCCACATAGTCATGTATGAAAATGACTCAGCTTGTCTGACACCAGTGGCCTATTTTTAGTAGGGACGACAGAGCCAGATGAAAACCCAAGCATAGTATCCATGCGCCAGGCACCAGTCCCGCTCGCACATCAGAAGCAGGGAACAGGTACTCATTTTTCCATTTCAGTTTAACGAGGGACAGCACACAGTCTGCTGCTTGCACCCTCTACATTTGCTCTTTTGTTTCCCCAGAGAGCCAGAAACTCCCAGCAGGATGGTTACTCCTTGCTATGTGAGACAAGTCAGTCTTAGCCTGCACTGAGTAGCGCCCAAGCCGATCATTTTACAATGGCGGGACCAGCCATAGTTTCTGGCCATGTAGAAAACAATGTCCTGAACTGGTGACTCTCAGCTCAGCATCCCATCACACTTGTACTGCTTCAAGTTCCCATGTCAAAGGCCAAGCCACGGGGCTCATCAAGTAAAAGTGCCCGCCACACTGGGCGTAGTGGCAGGCATTGTGGCAGATGCCTTTAATTCCAGCAATTGGGAGGCAGAGGCAGGCCGATCTCTCTGAGTTTGAGGCCAGCCTGTTCTGTATAGCAAGTTCCAGACTGTCAGGGCTAATGAGAGAGACCCTGACTCAAAAACAAAAAGTGCTTATCAGGCAAGCCTGATGACCTGAGTCTACACACACACACACACACACACACACACACACACACAAACACACACACTTTCAATTTTCAAAGTAAAAAACAAACAGTATCCTGTTGAACAGAAGACCATGGGTCTGAATGATGAGGATTCATCCCTGCAGACATCCCTTCTAATGCAACAAGAAATTTATATACAAAGAAAGAACAAGTTCACCCTGCGAACACAGGCTTGTAATTTTAGTCAAGTGGGTGACTGAGGCAGGAGGATCATGACTTAGGGGTCAAACTGGACTAAATAAGTGAATTCTAAGCTAGCTTGAGCTTTATAGCAAGACTGTGTCTCAAAACAATGAAGAAAAGAGGGAAGAGACAGGGAAAAAAAGATAAGAATTGTTTAAAAATGGTCAAGGGAGCTTGAGAAATAATGAGGCTTCACTCCTGCAGTTGTAAAAGGGCAGCATGAACAGCATATGTCAGGAAGATAGCTCCAGGGAAACATAAAATTGGAGTTGGAATCAGTGAGTTTTAAGACCTTATTATCTAAAATCCAAGTGTAATCCCTACATTTGAGAAGCAGAGGCAGGAAGACCACACAAAGCTTCAGACCATCAGGGTCTATATAGTGAGTTTGAGGCCAGTCAGAACGACATAGTGAGATCCTATCTTTAAAAAAAAAAAAAGTCTTGGGTTCCGGGCATATGCCTTTGATCCTAGCACTCGGGAGACAGAAGCAGGCAGATCTTTATGAATTCAAGGCCATCCTGGTCTACATAGTGAGTACCAGACTGGCCAAGATTACAAAATAAGACCCCATCTCAAAACACACACACACACACACACACACACACACACACACACACACACACACGTCTTGAGTTTTCACCAGGTGCCAGCCACAAGCCTTGAGTACTCTCTCAACGTACCTCAGAACATTGAAGAACTTTCTGCTCATAGACAGGCAAAAGGATGCCAAATCTATCAAGATCAAGAAAAACAAGGATTGGGGCTGGAGAGAAGACTCAGAGGTTAAGAGCACTGACTGCTCTTCCAAAGGACTTGGGTTCAATTCCTATCCCCCATAGGGTGGCTCACAACCATCTCTAACTCCAGTCTTAGAGGATCCAACACCCCCTCCCTCCCCCGTGGGCACTGCATGTACATGGTGTAGCGATAGCGCCCGCGCTACCACCACCCGTTCACCATGTCCGAGCGAGGGGCTGTGGATCGAAAAACAGAGACAAAGACAGCGGGCCACTCGCCTCAGCAGAAAGCTGAATGCCATTTATTGAAAGAGGGAGGAAACCTTAAATACAGTCTTTCAGTACAATGGAGGATCCCCAGAGGGCAGAAGTTTGCTACTGAATGTACTACATTCTTGCATCTAAGCTGTTATGCCCAATATGCAGGATACACAAACAAGGAACTTCCCTTAAGCGTTCAGGAGGGTGGATACCGGCAGGGAATTAGCATAGGGAGGACATCTGGTCAAGGTCAGCAAGCAGGCAAACAGTTTACTCAAATATGGGGAGCCAGGGCCCTACACATGGTGCAGTCATACAGTCAAGCAAAACATCCGTACACATACAAATAATACACTTTAAGAAAGAAAAGAGAAACAAAGCTCACCACAACAGATACCTTTCTACCCTGCTCATCACAGACAAGAAGGAGGCAGACACTGGAGCAGGCCCTTCCCCCTCATTTGGCAGTGAAGAAGCTGAAATGAAGTGGACCTCCTCATTTGACTATACTAAAAATCTTGAAAAGCCAAAAAAAGTCTTGTTTCCTAAATCTATTATCTTAGAATTCTAAGGATTTCAAAATTTGTTCTTCAAGCTAACTAACCACTTTCCCTTTTGAGACTTTCTCTAATTTTATTTATTTATTTATTTATTTGTTTGTGTTGGTTGGTTGGTTGATTTTTTGTTTGTTGGTTGGTTGTTTTTTTTTTTTTTTTTTTTTTTTTTCTCTGTGTAGCCCTGACTGTCCTGGAACTCACTCTGTAGCCCAGGCTGGCCTGGAACTCAGAGATCCCCCTGCCTCTTCCTCCCAAGTGCTGGGATTAAAGGCGTGTGCCACTATCTATCACCTGGCCTACTTTTTGTAATTTTTATATTCTATTCCCATGGGCTCTTTATTCCAAAAGACTAAATGACTATTTCCCACCATGAGAGACCCCAAATCTTTTATGCAGTATTTCACACTGACCCATGCACCCCACTACCATTCTCTTTGTGTACCGAACCTTCGGTATACTGACTCTGTGGTGGTTTGAAAGAAAACGGCCTGCTAAGCCTTCTGTACACTGTGAAAATGTGTTGCTCTCATTGTTATTAAAAAGCTGATTAGCCGGGTGGTGGTGGTGGTGGTGGTGGTGGTGGTGGTGGTGGTGGTGGTGGTGCACGCCTTTAATCCCAGCACTCTGGAGGCAGAGGCAGGCAGATCTCTGTGAGTTCGAGGCCAGCCTGGTCTCCAAAGCGAGTTCCAGGAAAGGCGCAAAGCTACACAGAGAAACCCTGTCT
>CABHPP010001412.1:13089-28838 GCA_902168425.1 Peromyscus attwateri
CTGCCAGGTGGCAGAAGGTAGATAAGAAATATGAGTTACAAAGAGAGATGCATGGATTTCCCTGGGAAGGGAAAATAGACGAGATCCCCTGGGTAAACTGGGGGTAATGTAGGGATGGGAACTTGAGGGAGCAGGTTGGACAGGCTGGGTGTAGGAGGCATGTTGGGGGCAGGACAGAGGGGAAGAGTAATGAAAGAAATGTTTTGATGGGGGTGCCACTTGGGGGCTAGGGAGAAACCTGGAGCCAACAAAACCCCCAGGAATCCACAAGGATGACCCCAGCTAAGACTCCTAGCAATAGTGGAGAGGGTGCCTGAACTGGTCATCTACTGTAATCAGATTGGTGACTACCCTAATTGTCATCAGAGATACTCTATCCAGTAACTGATGGAAACAGATGTATAGATTCACAGCCAAGCACTGGGCTGAGCTCCTGGAGTCTTGCTGAAGAAAGGGAGGAGGGATTGTATGAACCAAGGGAGTCATGTTGGGGGAACCCACAGAGACAGCTGATCTGAGCTTGAGGAACTCATGGACTCTGGACCAACAGTTAGAGAGCCTGCATGGGACTGACCTAGGCCCTTTGCATGTGTGTGACAGTTGTGTAGCTTGGTCTTTGTGAGGCTCCTAGCAGTGAGATCTGGACCTGTCTCTGGTGCTTAGCTGGCTTTTGGGAACCTGTTCCCCATGCTGGATTACCTTGTACAGCCTTGATGCAGGGGGAGGAGCTTGGTCCTGCCTCAACTTGATGTGCCATGCTTTGTTCAAGCCCATGGGAGGCTTGCCCCTTTCTGAGGAAGAGCAGTGGATTGGGGAGAGGGGTAGATGGGAAATGGAGAGGGAATGGAAGGAGAGTAGAGAGGGTAAGTGTAGTCAATACGTAAAATACATGAAAAAAATGTTATTTAGTCGGGCAGTGGTGGCGCATGCCTTTAATCCCAGCACTCAGGAGGCAGATCCAGGCGGATCTCTGTGAGTTCAAGGCCAGCCTGGTCTACAGCACAAGATCCAGGACAGGCACCAAAACTACACAGAGGAACCCTGTCCTGAAAAACCAAAAAAAAAATGTTATTTAGATAAAAGAAAAGAAGAAATATGGGTTAATTTAAAATGTAAGAGTTAGCTAATAACAAGCCTGAGCTATCGGTCAAGCATCTATAATTAATATTGAGTCTCCATGTTGGTTATTTGGGAACTGGCAGGTGGAAAAAAAAAGTCTGCCTGCAATAGTCCCCAAAGGAAGTGGCACTATTAGGTGTGGCTTTGATGAAAGAAGTGTGTCACTGTGGAGGAGGACTTTGGGGTCTCTTTTGCTCAAGCTTCCCTCAGTGTGACAGTTGACTTCCTGTTGCCTGTAAGATGTAGCATTCTCAGCTCTATTACCACATCTGCCTACACACCACCATGCTCCCCATCATGATGATAATGGACTGAACCTCTGAAACTGTAAGCGAGCCCCTTCAATTCAATGTTTTCTTTCTAAGAGTTGTTGTGGTCATGGTGTCTTTCCACAGCAATAGAAAACCCTAAGACAGACTCCAAGCAATTATTAAAGAAAAAAAAAGCAATCTCTACAAGCTAATTCTTGCTATCAGCTTTATATGTTCTCTTCTTAGGCATACACATGCTAGAAATTCTTATTTTGCTAATTGTATATATGGTTACAATAATGACTCTAAAAGTGGCCATGGTTACATATGCTTATAATCCTAGTACTTTGGAGGTAGAGGCAAGAGGATTGACATAAGTTCAAGGCTAGCATTGCAAGATATTTGATCACACTGTGAAGATGTGTTGCTGTTTTACCTCACCTACCGAGGCACCTTCTGGTTGGTTTAATAAAGAGCTGAATGGCCAAAAACTAGGCAGGAAGAGGATAGGCAGAACTTCTGGGCAGAGATAGGAACTCTAGGTTAGAATCTGGCTCTGGGATTTTACCAGCAAGACACAGAGGAAGTCGGACATACAGTACTGAGGAGAGGTAATGAGCCACATGGCAGAATGTAAATTAATATAAACGGTTAATTTAAGTTATAAGAGCTAGTTGGGAACAAGCCTAAGCTAAGGTCACACTTTCATAATTCATAAGAAGTCTCCGTATCATTATTTGGGAGCCTGTAGTCCAAAGAAAGTCTGACAACAGGCTAGCCTAGTCTACATAGTAAGTTCCAGGCTTGCCTGAGCTAGATATTGAGTGTGTCAGTGTGTGTGTGTGTGTGTGTGTGTGTGTGTGTGTGTGTGTGTCAAACACACAAAGGAATTGGGGAGGTACTTGCTTAAAATTCCAGCCTGGGGCTGGAGAGATGACTCAGTGGTAAGAGCACTGACTGCTCTTGCAGAGCACCCACATGGCAGCTCACAACTGTCTCTGACTTCAAGATCTGACAGCCTCACACAGACACACACGCAGGCAAATTACCAATGCAAATGAAATAAAAAAGTAAATAAAAAAAATTCCAGCTTGGACCACATAGAAAGTACCCACCCAGCCAAGGCTATATAGAAAGATCTTATCACAATAATCAAAACTACAAATGGGCTGGATAGATGGTTCAGAGGTTAAGAGCACTGCTTGCTCTTCCAAAGGTCCTGAGTTCAATTCCCAGCAACCACATGGTGGCTCACAACCATCTGTAATGAGATCTGGTGCCCTCTTCTGGCCTGTGGGGATATGTGCAGACAGAACACTGTATACATAATAAATAAATCTAAAAAAAAACTACAAACAAACAAATAAACCCAAAAACAAACAAAAAGTAATAAAACCCAGCACTGGTACCTTGTGTCTATAATCCTACCCCTTAGGAAATGGAGCAGAAGAATCAGGAAACCAGACTCAGATACACACTGAATTTGAGGACAGCCTGAGCTACATGAGATCGTAACTCAACAAAGCAAAACAAAATAAATAAAAACAAAACAAAATACCAGGGCTTAGGATATAGCTAGTGATAGAGTGCTCACCTAGCATGAATAGGCAGGTCCTAGGTTTCCCCAGTAATGCAAAATAATAAAAGATATACTACTGTTCATTCAGATCAGAATGCACATGTACTGTGGATGAGTGTGGTGGTTTAAAAGAAAATGGCCCCCAAAGGGAGTGGCACTACTAGGAGATGTGGCCCTGTTGGAGTAGGTATGGTTTTGTTGGAAGAAGTGTGTCACTGTAGAGGCGGGCTTTGAGGTCTCATATATGCTCAAGATACTACCCAGTGAGACAGACCACTTCCTGTTGCCTGTAAGATGTAGAACTCTCAGCTCCTTCTCCAGCACCACGTCTGCCTGCGTGCCACCATGTCCCACCATGATGATAATGGACTGAACCTCTGAACTGTAATCAAGCCACCCTAATTAAATGTTTTCCTTTATAAGAGTTGCTGTGGTCATGGTGTCTCTTCACAGCAATAGAAATCCTAACTAAGACAACAAGCCTTACTCATTTCTACAACAGGTCATGAGGTCAGTTTCACAGAGTTCTTTGAATCTACTGTGTATTTATCTAACTCCAGGGATGGCCGAAGGACCTGACTCCCAGAGGAGTAATGCAACCTGCTTTCATGCCTTCAGTGTTTCCCATACCCCCTTTCTTCACCCACTTCTCCAGAAAGAGTGTTCTTGCTCTTTCTGACTCAGATTGCAGGAAGTCAGGAGGGTCTTTCCAGACCACTCTCAGCTGAGCAGCTCCTGGAAAACTGGATGTAAAATGAAGCATGGGGGGAAAAGAGAGAAAGCTTTGCAAGTGTGAGCCATGCCTTCAGGGGAAGAGCACTGGTCATCTGACAGAAGGCAAAACATGCCAGAGAGGGCTGGAGAGATGGCTGAGAGGTTAAGAGAACTGGCTGTTCTTCCAGAGGTCCTGAGTTCAATTCCCAGCAACCACATGGTGGCTCACAACCATCTGTAATGAGATCTGGCGCCCTCTTCTGGCCTGTAGACACACGTGCAGGCAGAACACTATAAATAATAAATAAATAAATCTTAAAAAAAAAAAATGCCAGAGAACAGAAAGGGGATGAAGCAGTGATTGGTGGGTTCAGAGGTGGAAGGTTAAAGTTTAGTGTGTTAAGTGGATGGTTTGCAACTAGCCTAGGAGAAGAGAGTGTGTGATATACTATGGGACAAACACAGACATGTCCAACTCACAGAAGGTCATGGGTTTTGATACTTGTTAATCCCCTCAGAGTTTACCAGGAGCATTTGACTTACTGTGGTTGCTGGGCCGGAAAGAATTGATGGCTGTCACCATCAACTGATGAGGCCAAATCAAACAGAACTACCTGTGACTTGTTCTCTCCACCCTGCTGTAGAGCGCTTAGGTCTTGTCCTGAGATAGCACAGCCACATATTGGAGTAGGTGGGATCCCAGGGAGACAGGTGCTGGCCCTGAAGCCGACTTGAGTGAGACAGTTTGGTTTTGTTTAGTCATGGACACTTGGGATTTCTTTTTTGCTGTTACTACATAACCTGGCCTAATACGACAAATAAAGAGGTACTATAGAGATATGTTTTTTTTGGGAAATAATAGATCACATGCCATGAGACTCCAAACTAGAGAGGCTAAGAGGAAGAAGCGCTAAACTGGTCTAGAATTGCCCCTGGGGAAGACAAAAATTCTCAGAGACTCCAGCGGGCATCCTAGAGAGTCAAACCACATGAAAGTAAGAAGGAAATTAATACCAAGTCACTGCCCTGAGTGTTGAGCCTCTTCATCCATATAATCCTTTTCCCCAGAGAGATTTAGCCTGAAAGCCAAAACCAAGGTCACAGCACATATAGAGAGTATCACAAGCCAAAAGCTCATAGTTTTGCTAAAGACTGTATTGAATCTAAGTTTAGAAGGTGGAAATAAGCTTGTGTATTGATGTACACCTGTAATCCCAGCACTGGGGAAACTGATGCAGGAGGATCAGAGTTCAAGGCCAAACCCGAGCTACAAGACGAATTCGAGTCCAGCCAGGAATACCTAAGAGACTGCTTCAATCACCTACCTCAGACGTGTCCCACTCTATCTCACACGCATACATGCAAGCACACATTTAAGTTCTGGAGAAAGGGAGAGATGAACTCACAACTAGACTCTTGAGGTCGGGGCAGTTGTCTAACTGTCTTGTATCTTGGTTCCTCCATCTGTAAAACAGGATTAAGAGCAGTGCCCACAAGTCAGGCATGGTCATACACGTATGGAATACCAGTACTCTGAAGGTTAATGCAGCAGGATTACTGTGAGTTCTAGGCTAGTCAGGGTTTCTTAGCAAGACTGTAACAAATATCCCAGACAGCTGGGCGGTAGTGGCGCTCGCCTTTAATCCCAACACTCGGGAGGCAGAGACAGGCAGATCTCTGTGAGTTCGAGGCCAGCCTGGTCTACAGAGGGAGATCCAGGACAGGCACTAAAGCTACACAGAGAAACCCTGTCTCGAAAAACAAACAAATAAACAAAAAATATCCCAGACAGGCCAGATATAGTGATTCAAATCTGTATCCCAGCACTTCAGATTCTAGAGTCTGGAACAGTGGTTCTCAACCTTCCTAATGTTGCAACCCTTTAATACAGCTCCTCATCTTGGGGTGACCCCCAATCATAAAATTATTTTTTGTTGCTTCTTCATAACTGTAATTTTGCTACTGTTATGAATTGTATTGCAATATCTGTGTTTTCCAATGGTTTTAGGCAACCCCTGTGAAATGGCTGTTTGACCCTCAAAAGGGATCTCTACCTACTTGCTGAGAACCTCTGGTCTAGAGGCTAAGGCAGGAGCATTGTGAGTTCAAGGCCAGCGTGGGTTACAAACTGAGTACCAAGTCAACCAGGGTTAGAGAATAAAGAGCTGAGCGGTGGTGGCACACGCCTTTAATCCCAGCACTTGGGAGGCAGAGGCAGGCAGAGTTCTGAGTTCCAGGCCAGCCTGGTCTACAGAGTAAGTTCCGGGATAGCTAGGGCTTCACAGAGAAATCATGTCTTATAAAACCAATAAATAATGAATGAATGAATGAATGAATGAATGAGGAAGGAAGAAAAAAAAGAAGGAAGGATATGGTCGTTGCAGTAGACTGTATGATAAACAGTCCCAGTCTCTCACATCTTTCTCCAGTCAGCAAATAATGCAGAATTTCTCAAAAGCTATCTGCCTCTCTCTTTCAGGAGAGACTGGGGGTGGGACAGGGAGTGCTGAGGAAGCAAAGGCTGATGAACTATGTGGCTCTTGTGATGCTCAGGCAATTGCTTTCATGAGAAGATCCTGCTGTTTGATTTGTAGTTTGCCCCTGGAGTCAAAGGTAGGCGGGTTCATACTTCCTCCTTGATTATTGGCAATGAAAGTTCCCCAGGGGCTATTCTCAATGAGTATGACAAATGTCTCGTCTTTACCCTACCTCCCAGAGCACCTTCCCGTTTCTCAGGCATGGGCATAATGTATTAGTTGCTCTGATTCCTTAAATCATTAATAACCAGACCTCTGTGTCCTAGATCAATTCCATTCTCAGTACAGTATTACAGCTAGCTGTCTCGTTTGCCTCCAATGCCATTTAAAAACAATTATGTCATCATTTTGTCGTCCCATTATGATTCATTTGCACACTGTCGTGACCTCCTCCAGAAGTGAGACCCAGGACTGAAGCCTTGTGTAATTATGAAGCAATGCACATGAGGTTGAGAGCCAGGATCTGGCTTGGAACTCTGGTTGTACTCCTTCTAGGTATCTGCATGTGACCCAGTAATCCTCCCCTCATGAGCCACGTGAGGTTTTAGGTTTCCTCACCTGAAAAGAAGGGATAGCAGTTGTTGTTGTTGTTGTTGTTAAGGCATCCCACATGCTCATAGAGGGTACTACTAACAAGCCACACCTGACCTCGATAGCAATAAGAAGGTCATGCGGTTGTGTGACTAGTTAATACAAGTGAAGTATATAGGCACCATGGTGCATGCAGGTAACCCCAGCATCTGGGAGGTGGGGAAGATCAGGGGCTCAAGGCCAGCCTTAGCTGTACAATAAGAGCTCAAAGCAAGCTTGGGTTATGAGACTTTGTTTCAAAGAAAAACACATACAAAACAAACTAAAAAACAAAACACGGGTTGGGGATTTAGCTCAGTGGTAGAGCACTTGCCTAGCAAGCACAAGGCCCTGGGTTTGGTCCTCAGCTCTGAAAACAACAACAACAACAACAAAAAACCAAAACAAACAAACAAAAACCCAAAAAAAAACCCAAAAAACCACTTTGTGTTTGGCATAGTACAACTTCGATAAATGCAGACTAAGCCAGGTGTGGTAGCACAAGCCAGTAATTCAGACACGACAAAGGCTGAAGCAGGAGGATCACCTTGAGTTTGAGGTTAGCCTGGGCTACAAAGCAAGATCCTGTTTCAAAATACAGAAATAACACACCCCTCACAACAAAGCCTACATCAAATGCATGGTAATTAGCATACTAATCTTTTTTTATTATTAAGAAATTTTCTATTCATTTTACATAGCAACCACAGATCCCCCTCTCCTCCCTCCTTCCACCCCCCAGCCTTCCCCTGCAACTCACCCCCGCCCCCCATTCCCACCTCCTCCAAGGCAAGGTCTCCCATGGGGAGTCAGCAGAGCCTGGTACATTCCGTTGAGGCAGGTCCAAGCCCCTCCTCCCTGCACCAAGGTGTCCCACCATAGGCACTGGGCTCCAAAAAGCCGGCTCATAGCATGCTAATCTTGATTCGTTGCCCAGCCTGACCTACGAATGAAAGTGAGGACATGACAGCTCCAAGGTGTGGTTGAGGAGATGGGTTTTATTGTAGATGGGAGGGAGAGTTCAGCCAGAGGTATCTGGAAAGATCCAGACTGAACATGGCCAGCAGAATAGATTGGGCCATGAGAGGAGAGAGAGAAGAGGAGAGCAAAAGAGGAAGAGGAGAGAAGGCAAGCAGACCAAAAGGCCAAGAGAACCAAGGGTGAGCAGAGCCAAGACAGCATGTGGCCAAAATGGCTGGTTTATCTAGGAATCAGAAGCTGGGGGAAGGGGTGAGAAGTGCTAGGAGGAGCTACAGGTATTGAGTGAGCCTCTCCTGGGTTTCTTTGGGACCTCACAATCTTCCTTCTCCTCCTCCTCCTCCTCATCTTCCTTCTCCTCCTCCTCCTCTTCCTCCTCCTTATCTCCCTCCTCCTCTTCCTCCTCCTTATCTCCCTCCTCCTCTTCCTCCTCCTCCTTTTTTTGTTTTTTTGAGACAGGGTTTCTCTGTGTAGTCCTGGCTGTCCTGGAGCTCACTATATTGACCAGGCTGGCCTCGAACTCACAGAGATCCTCCTGCTTCTGCCTCCCAAGTGCTGGAATTAAAGGTGTGCACCACTACTGCCTGGCCTTCTTCTGCTTCTTGAGTGCTGGGCTCCATGGTTATCATCTCCCTTTAAAATACTTTTAAGGTCCTAGATATCACCTTAGGTAAACAATTCCAAAATGTCTGTCCTCCAGCCTGGCATCTCTTCTAAGCTCCCTTTAATTTCTAAGAGCTCTGTGTTTGTCTGTGTGCACCTGTAGCGGGCAGAGCAGAACTATGAGCGTCCTGATCTATCACTCTCGGCTTTATAACCTGAGACAGTTTCTCACTGAACCTGGAGCTAGGTAGGTGGCCAGCAAGCTTCAGAGTCTTCTGTCTCCGCCTTCCACAGCTTTAGTATTACAGACATGTGCTCACCCGAGCCTGGTTTCTTTTGTTGTATTTATGGTTGTTGTTTTTAATGTGCCTTTGGGGATTTGAACTCAAGTCCTTAGGTTTGTGTGGCAAGTGCTCTAACCCACTGAGCCATCTCTCTAGCCCAGTTGCTGAGCACTTTCTATTTCAATCCTCCACCAGTAACATTACAACCAACCATGGTCCTCTAGCTGGTCCACTCTGTGCTTTCCTGTTCCTATTACGATCACATTGTCACGGTTTCTAAGGCTGACATTTAGTACAGTATATCAGATAGGCTGTTAAATTTTCATTGGATTACTTTATATAATCCTCACAACACTCTGATGATGTAAGGGCTATCCTCTTCATTTAGCAACTATGGAAACTGATCCTTAGAAATGGTGAGTAATTTGTCCAAGGCCACATTTCTCAAGAAGTGACAGAGCCATAAGCCACACCCGAACGTTTTAGAAACACAGCCATGCTCTTAAGCACTGCTATTACCTAAGTGCCCATCTAAGACTTGCTATTCTAATCAGGGGCAAGCCTGATCAGTTTATCCCAGGAATCCATCAAAAACATGTTCCTTGACTGTATTAACCCAGAAGATCTGACCTGTCACACTTTGGTTATTGATGATGCCCAGTCTCCTATTAGATTTCTTCTCTCCCATCTTTTCTGTTCAATTTCCAGACGTTAGCTAACTTGGGTCAAGATCTAAACCGCAGCTCTTCCCGTGTACCAGTGTGAACATGAATTAATGGGGCTATGTCTTTTATTTTTTTCTCTGTTAAGGAGTAAAAAACAGAATTATATTGTAAAATAAAATAAAATAAATTAAAAAAAAAGAATAGAGATTGAACACTCAGCTTCAAAAAAAAAGGAGTAAAAATCAAAAACAAACAAACAAAAAACCCTGGATAGTTTTTTTTTTTTTTTTTTTTTTTTTTTTTTTTTTTTGGTGGACAGTGTCTTATGTACCCTAGTGTGAGGGCCCACAGAAGCTCCCTAGTAAAGTCTTACTCAAGGTCAGAAAGTCTGAGCTTGCTTTACCCAGAAGGGTTGCATAATAGAATGATTTGGTCAAAGGCGTGGTTACCAGGTGTTTTGAAGGGTCTACAGTTGGTTGTATCTTGTGCTTTGATCTTGAAAGGGGGAGGTCTTTTGCCTCTCCTCTTGCTAGTGTATAAAAAGCCCATTAGAAATAAACTCAAGCCGGACATTGGTGGCACACGCCTTTGGTCCCAGCACTCGGGAGGCAAAGCTAGGTGGATCTCTGTGAGTTCGAGGCCAGCCTGGTCTACAGCGTGAGATCCAGGACAAGCACCAAAACTACACAGAGAAACCCTGTCTCAGAAAAACCAAAAAGAAAGAAAAGAAAAAAAAAAAACAGAAAGAAAGAAACTTGAGACCGCATGGTATTGACCCAGGACCCTCCCGAAGCTATCCTGCGTCTTTCATCTATATTTCTATCTAGCATTTCTCAATTCCTCACTCCCCTCTTCAAGGAACCCTTTGATAGGTCAGAGCTGAACTCCAACACTGAACCCCAACACCTTAGGCTGGTCTAGAACTTGCTATGTAACTAAGGATGGCCTTGAACTCCTGATACCCTACCTTAGTCTCCCAAGTTGTTGGGATCACAAGCATAAGCCACTACACTTAGCTATTCTTTTCCTTTTTCTATTTCTATTTGATTTTATTTTTATGGTTCTTTATTGGGGGGTTGGTGGTACCCATGTAAAGGTCAGAGGCTAACTCTTTGGAGTTAGTTCTCTCCTAGTATATGGAGTCCAGGGATCAAACTCAGACCATCAGGCTTGGCGGCAAGCACCTTTACTCACTGGCCCCCCTCTTTTCTCTTTGATAATAGTTGATATCATTAATGAAGTTCATTAAACATTTCTTCCTTTATTATGTTTTTATACTTTTAATATATTCAAATAACATTTTGGCTGTGCCTGATGGCTCATGCCTTTAATCACAGCATTCAGGAGGCAGAAGCTGGCGAATCTCTGAGTTTGAGGCTAGCCTAGTCTACAAAATGAGTTCCAGGACAGCCAGGGCTACACAGAGAAACCCTGTCTTGAAAATAACAAACAAAAACTTTTAGCTAGTGCTGGCTATTCTTTGTTGTCAGCTCAACTACATCCAGAATTAAATGAAGCCCAAGTGGCTGGGTACACCAGTGAGGGATTTTTTCCTTAATTAAATCGTTTGCAGTGGGAAGACCCACCTTTACTCTTGGCCACACCTCCTGCTGGCAGCCTGTATAAAGCACATGGAAGAACGAAGCTTGCTTTGTGTCTGCTTGCTCTCATTCTCCCTGGCAAGTTCATTCCTTCACTGGCTTTAAAGCCTACTTTGGGATTCTGGAGTATGCTGAAGGCCAGCCACTATATCCAGCCACGTGGACTGAACAACGACTGGATTCCTGGACCTTCTGCTGTAGACAGCCATTGTTGGACTACCTGGAGAACCACCTATAAGCCCCTCTAATAAACTCCCTTTCTTTCTCTCTCTCTCTCTCTCTCTCTCTCTCTCTCTCTCTCTCTCTCTCTTTATATAGACTATATAGATATATAGACTCATTCTATAAGTTCTGTTCCTCTGGAGCAGTGGTTCTCAACCTTTCTAATGCTTCATACCTTTAATATAGTTCACCATGTTGTGGTGACCCCAACCATAAAATTATTTCATTGCTACTTCATAACTGTAATTCTGCTACTGTTATGAATCATAATGTAAATATCTGATATGCAGGATATATGTATGATATGTAACCCCCAAAGGGGTCACCAATCATGGTTGAGAACCCCTGCTCTAGAAAACCCTGGCAAATATAGCTAGATACAGTAACAAATACCTATAATCCTAGTACTAGGGAGTCTGAAGGAGGTTTGTAAGTTCAAGATTGGTCGGGCTGCAGAGTAAGTTCAAGACTAACCTGGGCAATGTTAGTGAGACTGACCCTGTCTCAAAATTAAAAAAAGAATAAAAAAGGAGAAAGGGGCTGGGGACATAGCTCAATGGAGAGTGCTTACCTAGCATTCATGAGACCCTGGGTTTGATTCCTAGTAACATAAAAGCACACACACACACACCACCAGCAGCAGCAGCAGCAGCAGCAGCAGCAGCAGCAGCAGCAGCAGCAACAACAAGAAAAGTTATGTAGGAAAGGCTGAAGGCCAGTGAGTGGCTGCCAGTGGTGACAGTGCATTCCAAGCTGGGTGTTTCAAGTTACTCTGAAATCTCCTGCTAGGGTTTCTTGACAGGACATGGGTTAATATGCCAGTGATGGCTAATCTTTGTTGTCAGCTTGACTACAACTGGAATCAACTAAAACCCAAGTAGCTGGGCATGCGGGTAAGGGTTTGTCTTGATTGGATCATTTGAGGTGGGAAGACCCCCCCTAAACCTAATGTGTCATACCTTGATTATTGATGATGCCAGCACCTTCGGGGGGCAGTCCACATACAAGGACATGAAGGAAGGAAGTTTTTGCTTTTTGCTTGCCAGCTCTTTCTGGTCAGTTTATTTATCCTGCTGCTGGTATGAGAACCTGCTTCTTCAGATTCCAATATAGACTGAAGACCAACTGAAACATCCAGCCCCTTGGACTGAACGACTACCAGATTCCTGGCCCTTCTGTCAGGACACAGCCACTGTTGTACTAGGTAGGCCACAGCCTGTAAGCCACTCTAGTAAATCATATGCATACTATATATATATATATATATATATATATATATATATATATATATATAAATTCTGTCAGTTCCGTTCCCTTAGAGAACCCTCACTAATACTATGGCCATAAAACTTTGTTAGTTTTAAATTCTTAGAGCCTTCTGACTTGGGTCATAGAACATTTACCTGGAGAAGCACCTGTGGGTTGTACAGGTCTAGGAAGGAAGGTGAGGGGGAGAGTCATAGAATTAGCACACTTCCAGGAAGACAGGAGACCTTCCTGTTCTTTTCCTTAGTGTCTGCCAAGCAGTCTCCCAACTCCTAGCAAAGCTTAAATACTCACTTCAAAAGAACCTGGCTGAAAAACAAAACAAGCCAGTGAGATGGCTCAGTAGGAAAAGGCTCTTGTTGCCAAGCCTAATGACCTCAGTTTGACCCTAGAACCCACAACATGGAAGGATCACATGGGCTCCTTCAAATTGTCCTCTAGGCTCTATATACATGGCAAGGCACAGGTCCCTCCACCCCAAATATATTTAAAGTTGTTTTTCAAACTATAAAATTACAGTCACTTCATTGTCTCCCCCCTCCCTCAAATAAACAAAACAAGAATCCAGCTCTGAAACTGCCTTAAAGAGTCTACCAGCCAACAGGGCTGAAAACCTCAGTTCTCAGGTTTCATGACAGACTACAGACTGGAACCCCGAGTTTTAGCAAATGCCCAGGTGATCGTTTTGTATACAGATGTTGGAAAAGCACAAGTGAAGTGCATCCCAACCAATAAAAAGGTGGTTTTATTTTGTTTTTCTTTTTTTTTTTTTTGAGACTGGGACTTATGGATCCCAGACTGGTCTTTTTTTTATTATTTTTGCTGAGGATGACCTTGAACTCTTGGTTCTCCTGCTTAAGGTACTAGGATTATACATGTGCACTATCATGTGCTGTTTAAGATGTTTTACATTCGTTTATGCTGTGGGATATTTGTTTAATGATGCAAAGCTGTGTTTCATTCTTCTATGTTGCATTTGTTTAACTCTGTAAAGCTGTTACTTTGCCTACCTTAAACACCTGATTGGTCTAATAAAGAGCTGAGCGGCCAACAGCTAGGCAGGAGAGGGATAGGCGGGGCTGCCAGGCAGAGAGAATGTATAGGAGGAGAAATCTAGGCTGGGGGAGGAGAAAAGAGGAGCAAGGAGCCACAAAAGGAGAAGAGGAGGGTGCCAGGGGCCAGCCACACAGCCAGCCATGGAGTAAGAAGGAAAGAAAGATATAGAATAAAGGAAGGTAAATAAGCCCAGAGACAAAATGTAGTTAAAAGGAAATGGGATGATTTAAGTTAGAAAAGCTGGCTAGGAACAAGCCAAGCTAAGTCTGGGCATTCGTAAGTAAGAATCAATCTCCATGTATTTATTTAGGAGTTCGGTGGTGGGCTTAAAAAAAAATCACTCTGTAGCACTGGCATGCTTTGAACTTGTGATCCTTTTGTCTCAGCCAGCCAAGTAGCTGGAATTAAAGGTCTGTGCTTGTTTTGTTGCTGCTGCTGTGTGGTTGTTTTTGTGATAATGTGGTGGTCTGAATGAGAATAGTCCTTCACAGGCTCACATATTTGAACGCTTGGTCCCCAATTAGAACTATTTGGGAAGAATAAGGAGCTGTGGCCTTGTTGGAGGAGATGTGCCTTTGAGGGTGGGCTTTGAGGTTTCAAAAGCCCATGCCATTCCCAGTTAGCTCTCTTTCTCTTCCTCCTATTTGCAGATCAAGATGTGAGCTGCCAGCTACTGCTCCAGCATCACACCTGCCTGCCTGCTGCCATGCTCCTCATATGATGGTCATGGACTCTGACCCTCTGCCGCAGTGAGCCCCACACTAAATATTTTCTTTTATAAGGTGCTTTGGTCATGATGTCTTAGCAACAGAAAAGTAACTAAGACAGAAAGGGTATATTAATTTGTGTTCCTGTTATTGTGATCAAATAACCTTAGAAAGGCAACTTAAGAGAAAGATTTGTGTGTGTGTGTGTGTGTGTGTGTGTGTGTGTGTGTGTGTGCACTCCTAGTTCCAAGTCACAGTCCAACATAGCAGAGAAGTCACAGCAGCAGGAACTTGAGGGAGCTGTTTACACCCCCAGTCAAGAAGCAGGGTGACAAATGCATGCTTTCCTGTGTTCAGCTCACTTTCTCCATTTTACATAGTCCAGGATCCCATGCCCTTAGATTTCCTAGCACCATATAAACTGGGTGTGGGAGCAGACACCTGTAATTCCAGCATTTTGGAGGGAGATAGAGGAGGATTGAAGTTCAAGGTCGTTTTGGCTATCTAGTAACTTTGAGGCCAACCTGGGCTACAAGAGAAGCTGTCTCAAACAACAAACAACAACAAAACCTAAAATCAAGAAATTAAGCTGGACATGGTGGCTCATGCTTAAAATCCCAGCATTTAGGAGCTAAGGTAGGATTTTTGTAAGTTGTAAGCTAGCCTGGGCTAAATTACAACTTACAAAAATTCTAATTAAATTCTACATAGAACAACTACCTCCAAACAACAAGGAAAACAAAAACCCAAACCAAAGCAAAACATAAACAAATCTAGAAAATTGTCATTCTTGTTACCCACAAGAATTACGTCCTCATCAGTTTTCCCTGTGCTCATTTATGTCCTGTATGTATGATTTCTTGAAACTTTGTTATATGTGTACATTTGGGTAATTGCCATCACAGTCAAGATACAGAAATAGACTAGCTACTAAATTTAGCTAAATTTGAGGCCAGTCTGAGCTACATGAGGTCCTGTTTCCAAACAAACCACAAATAAACAAAACCAGCAATTAACTATCTTACTAACCAACCAAACAAAAGCTAAAGCAAAGCTTGCTGAAATAGGCTAGGCATGGTCCAAGATTTCCTTATGGTACCTCTTTACCAATACGTGTACTCTTTATCTACCCCTAACTCCTGGTACCTCTTGTCATTTAACAAAGTTCTACAGAGGCTGGAGATATATGAAGCTCAGGGGTAGTATACATGCCTCACATTTGTGAGACCCTAGATCTGATCCACTACCCCAAAAGAATGTTACATAAATGAAATAATACAGTTTGTTTATTTTTGCTACAATCTAGGTATTTCCTTTTTTCAGAGATGAGGTCTCACTGCGTTTCCTAGGCTGGCCTCGAATTTCCTGAGCCAAAGTGATTCTTTTGCTTCATCCTCAGAGTATCAGAGACTATAGATATGTCCCTGTTGTGGAATATTTGTTTAACCAGGCAAGGATGCATTATATTTGTTCATGCTGCATTTGTTAACCATATAAAGATGTGTTATATTTATTTTTGCTGTGGAATATTTATCTGTATAAAGGTATGTTGCTTTTGTTTATGCTGCATTTGTTTAATGATGTAAGGGTGTGTGTT
>CABHPP010001413.1:3868-53120 GCA_902168425.1 Peromyscus attwateri
AAAAAATAGAATATTACCTATCCTCAATTCTAAGGAAGCCACTCAGTAAAATCCTGACTTCACTTCTCTTACTGTTTTCTTTGTGGTTTGCTGCTGAAATTTGAGGAGTGGGGAGGGTAACTGTTGAAGGTTCTTCAAGAATAGTGTCACATTGCAATTTAAGGAACTGTGAGCCTTTAATGCCACACAGAAAACTGAATAAAAAGGACCCAATTATTTCTAAAATTGGAGGGTTGTCAGCAAGATAAGTACTATTAGTGCTTACCATCTCCAATCTGTGGCACCTCTGTGAGCGCTTGGTTTTAGAAAGGCTTGCAGAAATAACTAATTTGGGTTTCTTGACCATGGTAGGGGTTCACTATGTATACAACCATTAATTTGTAGAATTATAGGGATGTATGTGGTTTGTTATATTTAGTGGGTTATTATTTGCTTTGTAGGTTAACATGTCTTTTTTTTTCTTAAGAATTAACTAAGCATTTCCACATGGTGTGAGGTTTAACTGGGGAAGTGAATCTGTTTCAGTCAGTCACCCTGCACATCCCAATAAGAGTGTCACGTTCAATCATTTCACCACCTGCTGACCTGATAGAAGTGACAGTCTGCCAGGAACTTACAAAATCCCCATCAGCAAATTTAAGACATTTCTGGTTTTCTTTTCAACTATGAACCCTAAGAAGTGAATGAATCATCATCAGTTCAAACTTTTATATTGGTTTCAGAATCTGCCACAGAAATGACACATCAAAACATTTGGAAAACAGTATAGAACAGTACAATTAGTCAAGCCACCACACATGGTCATTCCCCCCTGCCCACCCCACCATCTACACACTCCCAGGCCTACCTCAGGATATGCAGATTAAGTAACCAGATTTTCCTGGTGTGTCCATAAAACCTCAAGTTATAATACTATTCCCATTCTCACAGGCATAGTTTTGGTCACCCAGCTCCTGCACTATCCTATCCTGAGGCAGGCTATAATCTCATATTAGATACATAACCAAGGAAAGAGGTCGGGATGCCTAGGTCATATCACAAAAAAGCACAAACAATATGAAACACCAGGACAATATGTCCTCTCCAGACCCAGTAGTCCTATAAAAATGCTCTCTAATAAGAGTTGCCTAATCAGACTCCAGAAATCAGAATTTTAAAGAACAATCTAAACTTTATCAAAAAATTCAAGGTGTTTAATGAAAACTTGACAAAACACTTCAATTAATTAAAGAGACAAATAATAAATGTCTAAGTTATGTCTAAGAAAATAGAAATATATGGTTGATTGAAATGATAGAAAACAATTCAGGATTTGAAAGCAGAATTCAGTAATAAAATAGAAATATTGAAGAAAACTCAAGCTAAAATTTAAAAGGAATTTTAAAACTCCATAACTCATTAGATTATTCAGAGGAAAGCCTCACAATTTAAATAAAATAAGTAGAAGATAGAACATCAGGACTTTAAGACAAAATAGATGACTGGACCACACAAGGAAAGAATATAAGAAAAAAATACATAAAAGGAACATGCAAGAACTATGGGATGCCATAAGAGATAAAATTCGAATATATGTGTAGAAAAAGGAGAAAAATACCAGGTCAATGGCCTAGACCAGATCTTCAACAAGATCATAGAAGAAAAGTTACTCAAATTAAGGAAGGACGTAACCATAGAGATGCAAGAAGCACACAGGACACCAAACAGCTGAGAACAGAAAAGAAATGCTCCACAAATTATAGTTAGAATATTAAATAAACAGAACAAAAAGGGGATAGTGAAAGTAGCAAGAGAAAAATCATAAGTCATGTATGAAGGAAAAACCCATCAGAATAATATTTGATTTCTCAATGAAAACTTTAAAGGCCAGAAGAGCTTATAGCACTGTACTTCAAGCTCTTAATGACCACAGATGCCAACCTAGTACTCAGCAAAACAATCTGTCATCTTTGGAAGAGGAAAAAACTCCATGATATGAACAGGGTAGAATGATCCATGTTCCACTAAACAAGTCCTACAGAAAATACCAAAAGCAATACTCCAGACTGAAGAGAGAAATAAATATAATCAAAAGACTGTAAAGAGAACAGATGAAGCTATAATTACTGAAACACAAAATAGGCATTACAAGACAAACAGCAAAAAAAAAAAAAAGACAGTAATCAATACTTTTAAATACTAGTGGCCCCAACTCTCTAATCCGAAGACACAGATAAGGTAAATGTATTAAGAAACAAAAATCCACCTCTCTGTTGTCAGTGAGAAACTCACTGTACCTTCAAAAATGGGAGCCATTTTACAGAGAAAGGATGAAAAAAAATGTGTCAAGCAAATGGAATCATGAAGTAATCAGGTCTTGCTGGCCTATTATCTGGCAAAATAGGCTTCAAACTAAAACAAATCAGAATAAATAAAAAGGACACTTATTTCTAATCAAAGGAACTAAAAATTAACCAAGAAGACTTTACAATTCTAAACATATAGACACCAAACTCTGGTGCACCCAACTTCATAAAGAGTGCACTAATGCACTTAAATACAGATTAAGTCCAATTAAGTAACAGTAGGTTAATTCAATACCCATGTGTTCCAGTAGACAGTACATCTGGACCCCCCCAAAAAAATCAACAGACAAACAACAGAATTAAATGAGATCATAGATCAAACAACCTAGAAGATATCTACAGAATACTCTACCCAAACACTAAAGAATATACATTCTACTTAGCAGCTTATGGAAATTTCTCTAAAATAGATGACATACTGGAACACAAAACATATCTTATTTTAAAGATTTGCTTATTTAGTTAGTTATTTTATGTATATGAGTGCTCTGGAGACTTTATGCCAGAAGAGGGCATCAGATCCCACTATAAATGGTCGTGAGCCACCATGTAGTTACTGGAAATTGAACTCAGGACCTCTAGAAGAGCAGCCAGGGCTCTTAATCACTAAGCCATCTCTCCAGTCCCATCAAAACATATCTTAACAAGTTCAAAAAAACTAAAACAACTGTGAATCCTATTTGAGCATACTGCAATAAGACAAATTTTAAAGCAGACAAATCTGTAACAAGTGCACGAACATAGAAATTAGACAACAAACATATCACTTAATGATGAACAGGTCAAAGAAGAAATTTTAAAAAAACTGAAAAAAACACTTGGAATGACATCAAAATGAAAACACAACAAAATCTAGGATGTATTAAAAGTGGAAAATATTACAGTGAAGTAATGAGGTAACCTAGACCCAGAAAGACAAACCCCTTATTTTCTCTCTCATTTGTGAATCATAGCTCCTAATCATTCTATGTGAGTATATGACCAGCAGTAACTGCAGAAATCAGGAAAATGAAAAAGGACCATGGATGGAGGGCAGAGAAGCAGGAGCTTTAGAAAGAGAAATAGTCAGACACAGGTGCTATAAATGGGGAGATGGGAAAAGTGGGGAGACTGTAACTGGGTAGATGGGAGGCCAGAGCAGACATGGGGGGGGAAGAAGGATGGATAAATATCACTAAGCATGTTTGAAAATAAACCTAGGGAGACATTATATTTAGTTAAAAATACACATATAATATAGATGTGTGTGGACAAATGTATACAATTTAAATATAAATAAGTAACCAATCATGTAGTAGTGGCTACATTATTAATTATCACAGACTCCTCAGAAGTAAAGTGCTCCTATCAAAATCACAAATACAGTGGTCCTCATTATTTGTAGTAGTTACTAGTCTGTGACGACACCAGAAACACTGTGTTGGTGAATGATGAATCATAGCTTCTAGCAAAAGCGCAAAACTAAATTTCTGCAAGCTTTTGGGCATGGCATTTGAATTAGCTGGTGAATACGCATAAAACCTTTGTAAAATAGTGTTTCTATTTCAAGATGCAGTGTGTAGTGTATTTAACACAGAGTATTCCTTTGTTAACATGAACTCAACACCAACAGGTACCTCTCGTGCCTGAGCGGGGCTCATCTAACTTAAGTATTTTCTCCATCGGGGTCACCAGGCCTCCGGTGGGAAACATTCTCTGCAGCACTTTAGAATGAGGCTTCAAAGCCATTTTAATGAGCAAAACTTCCTCACCTACAAAACTGAGGAAGATGTGCCACTAAGTAAGCTATGAGCAGGATGCTTGCTTGCACTATTGGACCTGAAACAAGAAAGGAGAAGGCTGCCTTAGTTAATCTCAGCTGGGAATAGGCACATGAAGCAGCTGAAATGTTTGCTACTATGCGCGTGTGAGCAGATGCCAGAGAGCTGGGCAAATGCCGGCTGCGGTGTTGCACAGTGTTCAGCAAAACCCTGAATTTTAAAAGTAGATAAACTCACAAATATGGGAGTAGAGAAGGTTATACGTGTGCTTTTAAGCCCTCAACTATGCCTGTTAATTCATATCATACAGACATGCTCTTATGTATGTATTCATAAGCTGCCTTTATAAGGTAAATCATAACAACACTACGCTGCAATAAAAATGGAAATAGTCTAAAGATCAGTTCTCTCCATGAATTATGATAAACTCTCACAAAGGAATGGAGAACTTTGTAGTCCTACTCGGCATGCATTAAAGGGGCTTTTTATGTTTTGTTTATAGAGCTGTGGTGAATGCCTGATAGGACAGCCAAGTTCACAGACACAGTTTAAGAATAAGGAGCGCTCACATTCTACTGTTCATTCTTACATACTGCTTGAGGAAAACTGAATTTATTCACATGGCATCTTCACCACGCTAGGACTCCATCCTTTCTTTGCCAAAGAGGAGAACTAAAAACTGCACTTTCCCAAGTTCAAAGTATGTTGAAGAAAGGGAGAAATCAGTTTATCCGACAAAGCAGGAAAGAAAGGGGAGAAATTTTGTATTTGCCAAAGTCAAGTGAGCAATGTGTGTCAGACTGGAGAGTTGTGATCAATTCTGGCAAGGGCTGCTGCGGAGTCAACTGTGTTACAGACTGAAAATTAATCACTGCAGTCAGCAATGTGGAGTTGCTGATGCCCTTATACACAGCACAGTAATGGGGACCTGAAAACATGAATTAGAATGGGTTTGTAGGAGAAAGAAAAGAGAATTGAAACAATGAAAACAGACAACCCTTTCAATTTGCAGAGAGAAACAGAAGGAGGCGGTAATAGCAGGAATAACAGGCTCAAGAGGAAGAGTTTTGTTCAAATAGGAGGAATTGCATTTATAAGCTGACCAGAATGATCCATGAAAACAAAAATCATGTAGGAATTTAGGACAAATACATAAGTCAGACAAGTTCTATAAGCAACCACAAGACTTACTGCAATTTCGTGTGATCGATTTGCCTGTTCATTTAGTAGCAGTCCTTTTAAAAAAAACAAATTTGAGGGATATAGGATCATTACCCAGGATCTTTGTTGACGGGCCAGCAGAACTAGTAAAGTAGAGGAGTCTAGAAATATATTCTATAAGGTGTGGCAACAATCCAACAGAGATTTGAAAGGTCTGTGTGGTGGTCTTGTCAGGTTGAGAGGGTATAGAATCATCCAGGAGACAGTCCACAGATGGGCATATCTATAAAGATGTCTCCAGAGAGGCTTAACTGAAATGGGAAGACCCACCATGAATGTTGATAGACCATCCCGTGGGCTGGGGTCCCAGACTAAACAAAACAGGAGAAAGTTAATGGAGGACCACCATTCATCCTTCTCTGATTCCTTACAGTGAACACAATGTGACCAGTGGCCCCCATGCTCCTGCAGCTGCACTTTCCCTGCCACAATGGACTGCATCCTCAAGTCCTTCCTTAAGTTAATTTTGTCCGGTATTTTGTTACAGCAATGAGAAAAGCCACCAACACAGTATTTTTAGGCATTCTTAAATTACAAGAAAGACACACATGACAATTTACCTCACATAGTAAAACCTATTGTAACTACAAAGAGAGGAGATGAGGTGGACAGCAAGTACTTTGGAAGGTACAACTGGACTCTTAAAGGGCTGCAGTCTTTTCATGCCATACAAGGTCTGATGGCTTATCCAGATTCACGGCCATCTTGTTTATTATTTGCACTATGATACAGCTGTGGCAGTTTATCTCCCTCTCTCTCTTTTGATGGTCCAATATCTCACTCCTTCTTCTATCATGTTAGGCAATCTCCATCCATTTCTTCTGTGTTTCCTTCTGTGGGTTGTTTTTACATGCTCACTTGATACCCTTTTTCTGTCTTGCCCCTCCCCATGTGTGTACAGCACCTGTGATTCAGACTTTAAAAAGGAAATGCAGTTGAGTAATCTTTTTCATGGCCACCTTCAGAAAGCATGAACCTGCTCACTGTAGAGACCGTACCAAGTATATTGACGGCCGTGTTAGGGCTAAGTAAAAACCAAAAAAGAGAGAGCTATGACCAGGGTACTGAGGTCAAGTGTTGTTTTGACTTCAGCACAGTGGCTGCACCTCAATCTACTGCTATTTCAGGTAGCTATTGCGACTCCATGATTACCTGCCTGCTTCTCCTGCAGTGGCCCAGTTGCTCAGGCCACAGTCTGGTGGGAATTCTGTTCCCACGGGCACCGGCTCTGTCACTACTGCTAAAGGTAGCTTTAACTAAATCTCTATCATTCTCCTTATGAATAAGACTCTAGATTCAAAGGCTGAGGTGAAAACCTGCTAGCTCAGAGAGGCTGGGTGGTCACTAGTTAATCTCCTCTCCTTGCCAGTGTCTCCAAAAAGACCCATGCTTCCACTCTGTCAAACCAGAAAAGGTTGTGCCACTCCAAATCCCTCCCTACTACTTCCTGTGTCTTTCTGTCTCTCCCAGATGCCCTCTGATCCTCTATGATTACTTCCTGTCAACTAGTTGCTAACTCAGCCTCATGACCCAAGGTTAATTTTATTTCATCAACACAAATGCAAACTCGGGTTCACAGTGTGATCAGTTATCCCCCAACGGTCAGATAGACAAAGAGAGGTAACCTATGGGTAAAGAGGGTGCCTACAGATGGTTTCTTAAGAAAAGACTCTGGTTCTGACAGATTGGGATTTAGATGGTTAGATACTAACAACATCTGGAGACTTGCTGTTAGGAAGAGCAGGATAAAGGGCACAGCCTGCAGTTTCCTTCACTGTAACAGACTGTGGGAGACACAATTACCAGCAGTGGCTGTGTTAAAGTCCTTTAGAGGGACAGAACAGATACAATCATATAGATTATGAGAGAGGATTTATTAAATTTGCTTACATAATATGGATTTATCTAGCAATGGCTGTTTCATACTGGAGAGACTGAGAACCTGGTAGCTGTTCAGTCTACCTGGCCAGAAGGCCTAGAAGATTCCTGGAAAGCCATTGGTCTTCGGTTCACACTGGAAAGCCAAACAAGATGAGTTCTGATGCGGGGAATGGTGGTGATGGAAGTGGCAGTGGCAGCAGCAGCAGTGGGACAGACACACAGCAAGAAGCAAAGGCAAGCCAAGCAAGCTGCTCTTCTGCGGGCCTTTTTACATCTGGTCACCGCTGGAAGGTGCCACCCACTCTGGGAAAGGTTCCTCCCACCACCCTCCCTCCACTTCAGTTACTCCTTCATGGAAATACCTTCCCAGATCTACCCAGAGGTGTGTCTTGTAGTTAAGTCTAGATCGAATCAAATCAACAATCAAGATTAGCCACTGCAATTACAGTTGCGGAACGGTTGCCTGGTTTTCTCTTTTAAAACTAGCATTTCCTCTCAACAGTATCATCAGCTAAAACAAGAACTGAACAATGATGATAGCAGTTAGCATGTCAACATGAATGGGGAAAATTTCACAAGACTCTGTTTCTGAATGAAGAGCTACAGTCAACCAATGGCTGCTGCAGGAGAATCAATATTCTATGAATGACAGCTCCCTGATAGGTTGTCCAATCCCAAGTGGTCAGCCCTAAACACCTGCACACATGGGTAACATTAAATAGACTCAGCAGCCTGTGTGTGCGTGTGTGTGTGTGTGTGTGTGTGTGTGTGTGTGTGCATATATAAAACAATAGTAATTAAAAGAGTAAGTGTTCATAAATTTGAGAGAGAATGAAGGGGACTTGGAAGGAGTTGGAGGGGGAGAGGTAGGGTTGGAAATGGTGTAGCTATAGTGCTCATGTATGAAATTCTCAAAAATATAAAAAAAATTAAAATTTAAAAAGTAACATTTCCTTTGTGTCACACAGGCTCATTATATTCTAACTAGTTGAAGTAAGCTGTAGATGATTGTTTACTTTATCTTTCTTCCTCTATGTGGTGATATATTGTGTATCCCAATAAAGCTTGCCTGGGGATCAGAGGACAAAGCCAGCCACTATATTAAACATAGAGGTCAGGCAGTGGTACCACATTCCTTTAATCCTAGCATTTGGGAGGCAGAGATCCATCCAGATCTCTGTGAGTTCAAGGCCACACTGGAAACAGAGCCAGGCAGTAGTGGCATACACCTTTAATCCCAGTACTGGGAAGCACACATGCCTTTAATCCCAAGAAGTGATGTCTGGGCAGAGAAAGTTATATAAGGCATGAGGAAACAGGAATCATACTCTTGATGCTGATGATTTCGTAGAGGTAAGAACTTGTGGCAGGCTTGTTCTGTTTCTCTAATCTTTCAGCTTTCACCCCAATATCTGGCTCTGGGTTTTTTATTAATAAGACTGTTTAGCAATTCATGTTACACCTCTATGTGTTTTTCATAAACAATCTTAGTTTGGGAAATTGGAAAGAGAATAAAAAAATTACAATGATTGTGGTTCATTCCTTCAGCAAGAACACAGCTACTAAGAATGCTTGTCCTTGGAGATAGAGAGGCTGCTCAATGGTTAAGAATATTTGCTGCTTTTCCAAAAGCCCCAGGTTCAGTTCCCAATAGTGGCTCACAACCACTTATAACTCCAGTTCCAGGAGATCTGATGCCTTCTTCTGGCCTCCATGGGTTCCAGGCATGTATGTGGTACACATAAATGCCTTCAGGATAAACATTCATACAAATAAAATAAAGTAATTTTTTGGGGGGAAGTGCTTATGTCTCTTTTAAATTTCAAGGCTCCCAGAATCAGCTTGGGTGAAGAGAATCCATGATCTGGTACCCACAAAAGAAGAAAAATAATATTCAAATCTACCTTTTGGAAAAATAATCAGAATACAAAACATCAGAGCAGAGACAGAAACAACTTCAGAGGCTTTCAAAAGAAAACAGAAATAGAAATGGAGGGAAGATAAGACAAGGGTAAAGGAGGCAGGGGCTGAAAAGAGAATGATTAAACATCTGTTACAGCAGAAAATATTTAAAATACTAATAGCAGATGGTGGAGAGAAGCATGTGCACAGACCATTTGGGAATGTGTAAACATTCACTGACTGAAGATGTGTAAGCTCCACTCATTCACTAGACCAAAAACTTCCAGATATTTTAGAATCACCCACAGACCCTATGATTCAAATGATCTGAAAGTTTCTTTCTCATGCATTGGTCCAGGCTACCACAGCGGCTCTGCCCCAGGATATCCAAGATATCCAACTATTATAAGATAAGGGTTGATAGGAGCTTCTCATGTTGCAAGAAGCATGTGTATAAAGAAAAAGGATGAAGAGAGTATCAGCCATTCACCTGTCTTTGAAAGCTCCCCAAGGTTACAACCTGATGTCCTTCATCTGCTCATATAGCCATATCAAGATGCAAAGAAGGCCAGGAAATGAGATTTTTATTTTGGGCAACTGTTACCAGTGGTTTGAACCAGGGCAGGTGCTTTTCAGGTTCTTGGCCTGCTGAGGATGTCTTTCTATATGCTGTGAATGTGTGCTGCTCTGATTTGGTTGATAAATAAAACGCTGACTGGCCAGTAGCCAGGCAGGAAGTGTAGGTGGGATAAGCAGAGAGGAGAATTCTGGGAATAGGAAGGCTGAGTCAAGAGTCGCCAGCCAGACACAGAGGTAGCAAGATGACAAGGCAGAACTGAAAAAAGGTACCAAGCCACGTGGCTAAACATAATTAAGAATTATGGGTTAATTTAAGTATAAGAGCTAGTCAATAGTTAGCCTGGGCTAACAGCCGAGTAGTTTTAATTAATATAAGCCTCTGTGTGTTTACTTGGGTCCAAGCAGCCACAGGGCCGTGGGAGCCAAGCAGGACCAGGAAAACTTCAGCTACATTGTCCTCTTATATAAGAATGAAAAAAAACCTACACTGATGTCAGTGTAGCAAGAAAACTACTCAAAAACTATTAAAAGTAATAGTGAAGATTAGAAAGCAGGACAGTGTTCACAACAAGCAGGACAAATTCACAACACGACACATGAGAAGATGTATTCAGGAGATTAATTACTGTTTGGGCTTCCTCTTATGGTGCTCAAAAGACAGAGAAGTTTGGTTAATATCTTAGTCAGGGTTTCTGTTGCTGTGATGAAACACCATGACCAAAAAGCAAGTTAGAGAGGGAAGGGTTTATTTGGCTTACACTTCCTTATCACTGTTCATCATCAAAGGAAGTCAGGACTGAAACTCTAACAGGGCAGGAACCTGGAAGCAGGAACTGATGCAGAGGCCATGGAGGGGTGCTGCATATTGGCTTGTTTCCCCTGGCTTGATCAGCCTGATTCCTTCTAGAACACAGGACCACCAGCCCAGGGATGGTACTACCTACAGTGGGCTGGGCCCTCCCACACTGATCTCTAATTAAGAGAATGCCTTGCATCTGGATCTTATGGAGGCATTTTCTCAGTTGAGGCTCCTTTCTCTAGCCTGTGTCAGGTTGACATAAAACCAGTCAGTACAGTTAAGGAGGGCACAATTTGAATGAGTCTCTATTTTGATGGGCAAGCTTAGATTACATAAACCCTTGTTCACTATACATGTCCCTTTCCATAATGCACCTGACTTAATCATATGCACACCTACTTCTGCATAAGGCTGTAAATAGAGAATCCTCCCTAAAAGTTCACTTGAGGACACGGTTTCACCTTAGTGTGCATATACCCAAAACCAGTCTAATCTGAATTGGTTCACTGTCCATAGTTCCCAGGTTCCAGGGTATGTTCCAGGGTGTGTTGAATAGGAACAAAGCATTAACAATGGCTTCATAAGGAGGGTAACTTATTTCCAGTATTTAAAGCACACACACACACACACACACACACACACACACACACACGTGCGTGAGTGTGTGTGTGTGTGTGTGTGTGTGTGTGTGTGTGTGTGTGTGTATTCATAATGATTTGCTTCTAAAATTAATTTAGGGCCACTGTGATGACTCAGGGGATAAGGAAACTTACCATCAACCCTGATGACCTGAATTCAATTCCAGAAGCCCACATGGTAGACAGAGAGAATGGACTCCCACAAGTTGCCTTCCAACATTCATACACATACCATACATGGCATGTACTCTATCTATCTATCTATCTATCTATCTATCTATCTCTTAATAAAATAAAAATAAATAAAACTAAGTTTTAGCATGTTAAAATACCTTAAATTTAGTCTCCAAACTTAATTTGAAATTATAAAAAAACAAAAATTGTACTAGCATGAAACCATCTTTGTTCCTAGAAGAGTGTGTCAGCTAGCTTTTATGACAATTTGACACAAGATAGAGTCACTAGAGAGGAGGAAGTCTCAGTTGAAAAGATGCCTCCATAAGATTTGGCTGTAGGCAAGCCTGTTGGGCATTTTCTTAATTAATGATTGATGTGGGAGTGCCCAATCCATTGTGGGTGGTGCCACTCCTGGGCTGGTGGTCCTGGGTTTCATAAGAAAGCAGGCTGAGTAAGACACAAGGAGCAAGCCAGTAAGTAGCAATCCTCCATGGCCGCTGCACCAGTTCCTGCCTCCAGGTCCCTGCCTAGTTTGAGCTCCTGACTTGGCTTCCCTCAATGGACTGTGACTCTGGATAAGTAAGACAAATAAACACTTTCCTCTCCAAGCTGCTTTCATTCATGATGTTTCACCACAGCCATAGTAACCCTAACTAAGACAGAGAGTAATATAAAGGTCTGAATAAATACATCATGAAATTGAATTTAGAATGTTTGGGGTTACAGAATTCAAAAAGCCTTGTAACAATCCTTTCAAGCTGGTTCTTCTTTAGATCTCTATGTAATGAGCTTTGTTTTCTCTTCAAACCAATGTAGTCATTAATAGCTAAGTGCATATATATTAAGAGCATGACAGTCAACACCTCACAAAAGCCATTTACTGTGATGAGAATAGTTGGCATGCCAACATTACCTAATCTTTCTTGTTTTAGATGCATAGTGTGATTTAAAAATGTCAGCAGTTGGCACTTCATAACATCTTTCATTGTTCTCCATGAAAGTTCTTCATAAATATTTATCCTATAGCATCCTTGTGACTTAACAAAACATTCTATTTTACTTCTTACTTAGAGAAGTTGGGGATGCTGGTTCTAAGAGACAGCAAATAACCAAAGGCTATGCTCTCCTTTGTTGGTATCTGGGACAATAATTCCCATAGTTAATGACCAAACTGAATTCATTTACTTCTGAAGGCTTCCAGGGGAGGAATAATTGAGAAATCAGAAGGATTTGACAAAATTTCTTTGATTCTGTGGCCTCTTGTTGGTATTATTATTTTTACACTAAGTGAAGACTGTTGGGGTTTTTCTTGGCTTCTATATTTAAAACAACTGGTATTGCTCTCTGATAAGGGACATTTACAAAGAAAGGCCTTTAATAGTGCAAAGCTAGTCCATGGTCCAATTTATTCTCACTGCAAGGATTTTAGTGAAATTCCTCTTTCAATGATTTTTTTAAATAAGTGACTCTCACAAAAGAAAACTTCTCCTTTCAAAGTGAATAGTACTAATATATCACTAAGTGGGAAATTATTTTCGGTTTTTGTTCATCCCTTTAAGGCAAGACAGGACCAAACTAGTTAGCATAAAGAAGGAAAGTAGGTCATTCTCTGGTTTGTCACAGTGACTTCACAGAGCATTCACAAAAGCAAAGGTCACTCCTCCTTATCATGCATGGCAGTGTGTCCCAGGCCTACATAGGTCATAGATTGTCTCAACAGGCTTGATGCTGATAACAGAAAAAATCGTATTCTTTCCAACATGAAAGAAAGCTCTACAAACAGTTTGTTAAAGAGATCCCCATTGTATTAGTTGGGATTCTCTAAAAGAAGAGAACTAATAGAATGTGTGTGTGTGTGTGTGTGTGTGTGTGTGTGTGTGTGTGTGTGTGTTCATATAAAGTTGTATAGTAGAGTAGCTTACAGTCTGTGGTCTGACTAGTCCAACAATAGCTGTCTCCCTTCAGAAATGCCCAGAATCTAGGAGTTGTTCAGTCCACAAGACTGGAGGTCTCTCTCAGCAGTCCCAATCTGGTGCTGTAGTCCAGGGTAATTTCTAGAGAACTACTGGCCTTCAGTCTATGTTGTAATCCCAAAGAAGTAGATTCTAATACTAGCAAAGGAATAACTCAGGAACAGGATAGATGAACTTGCCAGTAAGAGTAGGGACAGGCAGGCAAAAAGCAAAAGTGTCCTCCTTCCTTGTCTTTTTGTGTGGGCTGCCACTGGAAGGTGTAACTCAGATTTAGAGTGTTTCTTTCCAACTCAAATGGTCTAATCAAGAAAAGCCCTCATACGTGTGTCCAGCAGTTTGAATTTTAGTTGACTCTAGATGTAGTCAAGTTGTCAACCAAGATTAGCCATCACATCAAAACATTGTTGTCTACAAGAAAAAACAATGATATGACATGTGTTCATTGTGAAGGCCAGAAGGGTAATCTAAGGCCCATGTTACAAATCAGTGACATCTGATGAGAAATGCAATGTCATGCCCTCTGGAATTGATATTTTTAAAAATATTCTCTCACATACCTAGGAAAGACTCAGGATCATTAAATGTCTTGATTTATGGAAGGACAACAAATAAAGGTATGATTTCTATAGTGTTCAAACATATATATTGTTGTTAAGAATGACACAAACAAAAATTGATAGAAACATCTATATTTTAATGTGCATAAAGCATAATTAGTATTAAGCATTATAAATGTAAATACTGGAAAATATGGTCTTTCAAACTTTGAAGTGCAAGCCCTTCTTGTTTCCAAAGTTTGAAAAGTTAGGAGTTATTCTGATCGACCTGCATTTGTATGTGATTTGGCCCTTCTCTTTCACAGATTTCAATATTTCTTTGTTCTGTACAGTTAGCATTTTAATTATGACATAATGTGGGAATTTTCTTTACTTGGTCCTTTCTGTTTGGTGTTCTGTATGTCTCTTGTATCTGGATGGGATTCTCTTTCCCTAGATTTGGGAAATTTTCTTACATGATTTTATTAAAATATTTTCTATGTATTTTGCATAAAATTTTTCATCTCCTTAAGAAATGAATTTTAGGAGCTGGAGGGGTGGCTCAGCAGTTAAAGAGTTCTTTTGTCTCTTGCAGAGGAGCCAAGTTCTGTTCTCAGCACCCATATGGCAGCTCACACTGTGTGTAACTCCCATTCTAGGAGTTCCAAAGACCTCTTCTGGCCTCCACGAGTACTGCACATATCTGGCACACATACATGCATGCAGGGAAGAAACTTATACACATAAAATTTAAAAAAAAAAAATAGATTCTCTACCTTGGAACCCACTGGCCATACCAGCTGGTCAGTGAATCAGGTAGGTGATCTTCACTCCCTTCATGTCCTCCATTTACAATGCTCCAGGCTCATTCCCAGCCCTGCAACCGACACCTACAGGACCCTTTCTTCCTTCACAGCTTATATTCCCTGGGGACTCTGCAGATGCTTGAGGGAATCTAGCCTTCCTTTCTTACCCATCCCTTTGTTTCAGCCACCAATACGCAGATGCACTCTCTACCTGAGAACCCACTGGCCACGTGAGCCTGGGAATCAATTAGATGACCTTCACTTTCCTTCCTGGCCTCCATTTCCAACTCCCTAGTCTCCTCTCCCACCCTGTTGTAGACTACATAAAGGCTTATCCTTCCTCTCTGATTCAACTCTCTGGGAACTCTGTACATCCTCTTAGAAGGCCCAGCTTTCTTCCCTCCTGTGGACCATCTCAGCCCTCCCCACTTCTAGCCTTTATTCATTCCCTCATGTCAACCCCTATATTAGTCATAGAGAAACAGAAGTGATAGAATGAGGATACAGATATAGATATAGTTATATATTATAGATAGATAGATGTATAGATATAGCATAGAGATAGATAGCACTATATAGAGATATATAAATATAAATATATGATTATTTAGAGTAGATTACCAGCTGTGGGCACCTTGTGGTGACAGCCTAGAGAGGACAGGGAAGAAGGAGACTTTTGCCTTTGCCTTCTTGCCCTCACTCTGGCAAGTTTGTGTCTTCACTGGCATTTGAGCCTACTTCTTTGTGATTCTCACATATACTGAAGACCAGCTGAGACATCCAGTCTCAGGGACTGAACAACTATTGGACTTTCTGTTGGTAGACAGCCACTATTAGACCATAAAGAGGGGTCGGTATTAATGGCTGGTTGGCCACACTATGGCCCACATTAACTGGAAACACCATGGTGGGCACCATAGGTGGAATAGGCTGGGAGGTATCAGCTGGCTCAGCAGGTAAACACTGAGGCAAATCACTCCATAGATGCTGCAGTGAGAGGGGTAGCCACTTGAGACATGGGGGGAGCAGAGAGAGGGGCTGCCAGTATAGGCTTGGGCATTGCTGCAGTCATTTCCTCTGTCTTTCCGTCCTTTTCCTTTGCTTTACACCTATTCTCATCTGTCTCCTTGTCAGCAGAGGCAGAGGAAATACCAGCCATGGATGGAATGAAGGCAATAGATAAGTTGGTGTTACATTGTTCCTGGCAGTGCTTATTGTGGGCCTTAATGACCTCCTCAGTAGAGGAAGACTTTAAGCCAGCAATCATAGCTAATAAAATGGGCATAAAAAACAATTGGAGGGTTCTTCCTGAGGCCACTTCCCAAACTTTTCTGGCCAGGAACAAAAGTCTCATCCAAAGATCAGGTTCCCACATGTTCTCTGAAGAGATCCATGGAGCAAGCTCCACAGCCTCCAACCAAAACCTGTCTAGTTCTGGTGTTGTAGCCCAGAGCCCCTGGCTAGTTAGGGGGGACTTGAGGGCTCCAATGGGGTCTTCCTTACGGTGAGGAAGGAAGTTTTCCATAGTGGTAGAAGATGTGATAGACAACAGAGATCATGGCTCCATTTCCTGAGGGTCCAGCCCTTATATGGAAACACCAGGCAAGCCTGAACAAAAGTATGTGCCACCCTACTGTACAGACAGACTCACAAACAAGACAAACAACACGAAGAAAGTGGGGGGGGGGTCCCAGTACTTACCTGCCAAAGGGACCGAAAGCACACAATGTAGAGAGGCCTAATTACCAAAATACAACACTCAAGGGGGCGGGCGCTCAACTAGTGCCACACATGAGGAAAGGAAGACAACCAGAAGTGGCAGGGTCCTGTGCTGTTGGGGGAGGGGGCAAGTATGCACAGAGTCAACAACACAGACTCTGGGAGGATGTTGAAACAACAAGCTCAGTTTATTCAGGAAGAGGCAAGCCTTATATACCCTCCACCCCATCCCAGGGGAAGGTTTGATGAACATGCATCTGCTGGTTGTGACATGGCTGCCTCTCATTGGTCCAGGTCATCTCCAATCATGTCTCAGTTGCTGTTGCTAAGGCCCTTAGGTAGACCCAGGTTGGCTTTCAGGAAGTATCTTATTACCAGGTTTCAGCCAGCTGGCCCCCAGGCCTATTAGGGCTGAGTCTTTCCACACTTACCTTCCTCTACTGCAGAAATCTTGGCATCTAAGTTGGCCACTGCCACAAGATCTCAAGACCCAAGGCCTAGCTATACCCTACCATTTCCAGCTTATTTTCTTCTACCTTATCAATGAGCTTTAAAGAGCTTAGTTACTGCCCTGTCCCTTTATCCCAGAGTCCAGAATCACTACTGTATCATACCTCATCACTGTGGGTCTGAAATCTTATCTTGTCGGCAACTATGATTGATGTTGTAATAGAGTCCTGTTTTACCAACTGTGGGCCTCTGGAGTATCACAAACCTGTGTGTGTGTGTGTGTGTGTGTGTGTGTGTGTGTGTGTGTGTGTAATATGTGCTCTCCTGAGCCTTAAAAGTGAATATGAGCCTAAGTATTAGAGGTCATGGATCCTGAGCCCAAGACTTCCTCACTTCACAGAAACTCCAACCACATCTTCCCTAGCTGGAGTGATGCTGTGGTTTCCTGAGGACTATATACCTGGATGCTTTCCAAATAGCCCTGACTTGAACTGAGTCTTCAAAAGCTCAATTACGTTGTACTTAAAATCCTTTTCCTCTTTGTCTGAAATGTACTATCCGTGTTCTTTATTAAAAGCAAGACCAAAGAAACCAACAATCACAAATGAAGGGCAAAGCCTTCCTAATTGATCTGGGATTTATAATACTAGATGAACAATTGAAAATGAAAATGGGAAATGCAAAATGTGGTAGATATATGGGTAACTGGAATAATCTAGTCAATACAATGGTGGCTTTGGCCAGGGAGGTTTTGACATGACCTTAATTAGACCTTGTAGATGAATAGTCTTATTAAATAAGAAACACAGAGCCAATTGCAGAGTTAAAAAAAGCCCAAGAGGTCAGAGCAGTAGCTGAAAGGTGAGCTTACTCTTCGCTGCCACTGCTGTCCTTTTCCTCAGCAAGTACGCTACTTCCTGTGTATCTGTCTTTTTATAGATTTTCTGTTCTGTCTTCTCATTGGTTGTAAACCCAAACACATGACCTCCTCATCACTGCCCATCTATACAGACCTCCAGGTCTTCTGTGGTTGGTATTGAGATTAAAGGCATGTGTCTCCATACTGGTGGTATCCTTGAACACACAGACATCTGCCTGTCATGTGATCAGGATTAAGGGCGTTGCTACCACTGCCAGACTTCTGCTATGGCTTGCTATTCCTCTGACCCCCAGGCAACTTTATTTATTAACATATGAATAAAATTACATTTCAGTACAAATAAAATATCACCATAAGACCTGGGTAACAGAGTCTGCAAGATTATGCAGTAGATTACAGCTGATATTTAGAAGGCCAACCCACCAGAGATATATATCTCTGAGGGAGGAGAAATTCATGAGGTAGGGTCTATGAGAAATACTGCCTTTTGAAAAGGTGGCTGCTTCTACCTGTAATTCTCTTGTGTGATGCCATGGTCCCCTCTAAAACACCTATGGGACTTGTCCTACAACCTTAGCAGTGTATTCCTTATTTATCAGGCACAATCACTCCTATGTACTGATAGAAGGATGACTTCTCCCTATGCTGGGTAATTTTCATGAATAAAAATAAGTCTCATAGTCAAGTCTTTGTTCCACATTACAATAAAAAACTTAGAAGCCTGTTCTATAATTACTTACTGACAGGACAATTTGGCCAGACAAGGTATCCCTGTAGATAGATCACAAGTGGGACTTTCACAGATAATACTCAAGAATGGAATTGCACTACGTCTGGGTTTGTTGAATCAAAGCTCTTCGGAGATTAAAGAGAACAAAATTGCCCTGAGCTCATCCCGCCAGCCAATAACAGGCTATGCATCCCTGCTTTGACCCCAAAGCCTATTAACATTTTGTATATACTTTCACCTCAGTTTATTGATGCAAAGTTTTAGACTCAGTAACTAACTGTTTATGTTTAAGCCCTGAGATTTGTGTGAGTAACAGGAACAAGCTGTTAACTGACTAACCATGTCTGGAAAGAAATAGCTTTCTCACCCAGTTACCATGGGAAGCAGACCCTGCAGATGGCCAGAGCAGCAGGGAAGTGCCTGGCCTCAGCCTTGAAAAAAAAAAGTTAGTAGGCCCCCTCTTTGTTCTGAAACCACGGATAGGGTAGAAGGTATATTTCTAGGGCTGAAATGATTTTTTTATGTCAGCTAACATTTGGCGAATATGCTGATGTGAATCAACACTGTAGGCTTCCCCGGCGCCTTACACCGGTTGCCATGGTTACTGACTGACGCCACTTCCGAAGTGGGACTGCACTATCTGAGTTTCGAGAGAAAACAAGAAAATGGCGTTTTGCCTTTCCCTTTTTAATGACCACAAACTTTTAGCTTATAAATTTAGTTACACTTAAGAAATGTAGAATAGTGCATGAATTCTCTGCTTCCTCCTTAGATTTCTCTTTGGTTTAGTTTCTCCTCTTTGTGACCTCTCTCTCTCTTTAAGAGATAAGCCAAAACTTTACAACCACAGCTGCATCCCTGGCCATTAAAAAAAAATAATAATAACAACTAACAAGCTGTTGCTACATGTGTCTCTTATGGTATGTACAAAGAAGGTTTTGTAGCCCTGAGAAATAAAAAGCCTTGTAACCTTTCTATTGCCAGAGAGCTGCTGTAGTATGTGTATGTAATTGGTAGACATTTGAAACTAGAGCAAAATAATAAAGAACATGACCAGAACATCACACGGGTGAGTTTATTCTGTACCCCTCAGATAGAAAATCCTTAAGCTCAGTTTCACTATGCTGTGGACTTCTTCCTCCAACCCTGGATATAACCTCGAGAGCTGGTCTCTCAGGTTACGTTATTTGGGAATAAGGAATCACCGGAGCGCTGTGATGAGAAGCATGAACCACATTGCCTCACATGGAAGAGGAACTCTCAGTTGAAGAATTGCCTCCATCATATTGGCCTATTCAAATATGCATGGGGCGTTTTCTTGATAAATGATGTAAGAGGACCCAGCCCACTGTGGTGAGTGCCATCCCCAGGAATGTGGTCCTGGGTTGTGTGAGAAAGCAGATTGGAACAAGTCCTGGAGAGCAAGTCAGTAAGCAGTCTCTACTTCAGTTCCTGCCTTCACTTCCCTTGATGGTGGACTGTAACCTGCCAGCCAATTAAATCCTTTCCTCTCTCGGGTTGATTTGGTTGACATTTAGTCACAGAAACAGAAACAGACTAAGATAATGTACAAATTATTCCTTAGGGCCTGTGACACCAAACTAAGTATCTTGACAATGGCTACTTGTGCTAAAACACCTCTGCTATTGTATAACTTTTCCTGGGAAGAGATGAAGAAAAGTCTATTTACCCCAGATAGGGGAGCCAGTAACAAATTAAAGAAGAGATTCTGCCCATGTCTGGTTTAATGAGCCAGCAAGTTTATTAGGGTTTTATTAGAACTTTTTATTGCCTTCTGTCCTCCCCTTAAGTAGACAAGCACATGAGGATAGCTTAGCAACCTGGGCTCCACTTGGTTTGGGTTTCATATACACTCTTCTTCTGATGATGCACTGGGCAATCTAGGACCTTCAACTGCAGGTATTATGCATGCCAATCCCCATTTTAAGACTGCACCTACCATCCTAGGACATTACCTATGCCTAGTTGTGCTGCATGTACACCCACTACAGACAATGGACAGGATTCTCTGTTCCAACAACCCACCATTATCTAACCTTTTATGTCCAGTTTCTATCTAGATATGTCTGGGTGTAAGAGTGAGGAGACGGATCACATGGTCAGCCTCGCTTCCATATGTCAGCACCCATTGTCAGGATAAGACCAGTCTTCCTCAACTCATTTTTGGTTCTTCAGATCCCTATTCAAAGCATCTATTGTGTTACATGATTTTGAGGGGAGATAAAAACAAATGTCTACCCACCTCATCTGAACAACCATGACAGACCAAAGAAACAATGTCTTCCATGTCTAGCTCATGAATTAGTGAGGTTATTAGGGTGAAGGTTACTTACAGGAGCATTGATCCAATGACAGCTGCATCACTGAAAAGGCCACCCCAGCACGGCAATGATTCACCACAGCTGCAGCCATGGAGGCCCCTGCAGGATGTGCAAGCACCTCAGCTGGTATGAACTGCATCCCCACCCATCCCCCAAAATGCATACTACTTATATAACCTTGAGGAAAGCTTCATAAACCCTTTGAATTTCTGGGACCTGTGATTTTCTTTCTGAGTCTTATTTTAGTTTATATTTAAAATGTGTCTTGTTTGTGGCATGCATGTTTACATGTGTATGGGTATTTCAGACTTATGTTGGGCCTCCCCCTCATTGGCTTTCTACCTTTGTCATTAAGGTGGGGTCTCTCAACTGAACCTAAAACTTGCAGGTATACACACTCTAGCTAGCCAGCTTGGTCCATGGTTCCACTGTCTCTGTCTTCTGAGTGTAGAATTACAAGATAGCTGCCACACCCACTTAACATTGATGTGGGTTCTGGAAATTGAGCTCTGGTCCTCAAATGTACATACCAAGTGCTTTATGCACTGAGCATAAAGCGCCCAACTTCCGGAGTCTTTGTTAGAATGTTTTGATTAGGAGGAAGTAGCTACAAAACATCTATTCATATCTTTTGTGTGTGTGTGTGTGTGTGTGTGTGTGTGTGTGTGTGTGCTTGTACATGTGTGTCTGTTTCTCTGTATGTGTGTGTATTCAAGTGTACATGTGAAGTTGAAAAACAGAGAGGAAAGAATGGGAGAAAGTAGAGAGTTGAAGAGGTATTGGTGATTGTCATGTTCTGACATATTAATACACCTGACCCTTATGCTTAGGTTTTCTCATGGTGGTAATGGATTGGCCAGTGTAAAGAAAATATATTAGAGGAGGAATTTATCTGATCACTACCTGGTATTAACCATTTCATATTGTCACAGTCAGTGGCTGTGGATAGGTGGAGTTTGAACTAGTTTTTTCAATGTCTCTCTAAGGAGAACTTTGGCATCTTCAGTCACCGTGTCAAGGAAAACCCGTTGAAAGTAAAAGATTTTCTCAATGTCAGGATCTATAACAAGGAGCTTATCATTATACAATTTCTCTAAATATTGGACAAACTTTTCCTCTAATGTTTCCCTATTCTTAGTTTCAAACAAATAAGGAGATTTAATGATTTTTTTCAGTTGTTCAACAGGCACTTGGGAATCCTTAGCAATGGATTCCAAGGATGCATCATCCACTCCAAAGAGGACTCGATAGTGGTTTAAACTTGCTGCTAGCTTCTCCTTGTCACACTTCTTGCCTGGTACATGAAGAACAGTGAACAATTCAAGTAAGGAGGTTTGTAAATAGATAAACTGCTGCATAGCCTTGTGCTTTCTGTCAATGGCTGCCTCCGTGATATTAGGCAAGGAAAGTATAAAATTGTGGCGCTTTTGATTAGGAAGATCCTGAATTAGGGTGCCCATCAGAACTGGAAAATCATAGTCAGATAAATTATGGTTGGAAATCAAGAAAATCTGTGGTGCATCCATGTTATTGTCACGAAAAGAATTCACATAGGAGCTTCGGATCTGCTACAGGATATTTTCTCTGTCAAAGGCACGTGGTTTACATTTCTTTTCATTTTGTAAATCAATGTCCACCTTGGTTCTCACAAAGTAGTAATTCTTTTTCATAATTCTGATTGCTTTGGCAAGGTCTAGTTCAAGTTTTGTAAAACGTGTGGCAGAAACAATAATGAAGAAGTCATATTCTTGGAATTTCACTTTCTCCAGATAATCTTTTGGTGGAAATTTCATAGTTCCGATACCAGGCAGGTCCCATAAAGTCATATTTTTAATTTTGGGGTGTTTATATGGAGTTCTCTTCATAGTTGTCTCTACTACCCCAACTTTAGCTGAACCTTTCTCATCATCTCTAACCCCTCTCAGGGCATTGATGAAGCTTGACTTCCCTGCTCCAGACTCTCCTGTCACAGCAATGTTTATTGGGGTGTTATCAATATTTTTTAATGCATCACTGATTACAGAGTGTGCCTCCCAAATGTTTCCTCTTTTCAGATGAAATTCTATTAAACGAATGGTTTCCTGAGAAATAATTTTGTTTTCTGTCTTAATCTTCTTAAAATATTTAGTGAAGCTGGACTCCAAATCTCCACTGTCTTCATCCTTAGATGTATTAGAGAATAACTGACCCATGGCTGTGCTGAAGAAAGGGCCCTGAAAGAAGGAAGAGAGAGTGAGTTGCATGAGACTGAAGATATCTTTGTGCTTAGCACTGTGTTCTCTGTGCTGCAGCCTCAGTTACGTTCTGATGTTGACTAGTTCCCATACATGTTGTGCTGATTACATTTGGTCAACAAGAGACGAACTAGAGTCCTTTTGGAGAAGAAAATCTCAGTTGAGGAATTGCTCCCATCAGATTATACTGGGGGATGCTTATGGGACATTTTCTTGATTGAGGGTTGATGTGGGAGGTGGTTCTGGGTAGTTAAGAAAGCATGCTCAAACTATGGGGAGCAAGCCAGTGAGCAGCATTCTCCCATTGTTCCTGCCTCTACTCCTGTAGAGTTTCTGCCCTGACTTCCCTCAGTGATGGACTCTGAGCACAATGTGTAAGCCAAAAACAAACAAACAAAAAAAAAAAGCAAAAAAAACTGTTTTCTTTTCAAAAAGCCTTTGGTCATGGTGTTTATAAAAGCAATAGAAAGCAAACTAGAACAAATTTCTACTAGCTCTCAATTAAACTTTTAATTGTGGAAAAATTAAAATTTAAGTAAGGGAAAATAATACAAAAATCTACCTGAGTCCTTTAGCCAGCATTAACAACTATAAAAACATGAGCAACTGTGTTGCTTCTAGCCTTACTGAAGTATTCTATATTAAATCCAAGATCTCTAGTTTCTCAAGCTGAAAAGTAAATAATAATGAATGATAATTGACATCAGTGTTTAATCAATACCAAATCTCTAATGATTATACAAATCTTTTTTGTCTGTTTACTTAGTTAGTTAGTTAGTTAGTTAGTTAGTTAGTTTGTTAGTTAGTGGGTTTTTTTGTTGTTGTTGTTCTTCGAGACATAGTTGCTCTGTGTAACAGTCCTAGCTCTCCTGAAGCTTGATTTGTAGACCAGGCCAAGTGCTGGGAACAAAGGCGTGTGACGACCACCACCCTTTGTCTGTTTTATTTTTGTTTCCAAAAGATGTCAGTAAGTACAGCTATTGTATTTGGTTGAAATAATTCTTAATTTGCTTAGGTTTACTTTCCTTCTGTCTTTTTCATTACTTGGAACTCATCTCCATAGGAATATGAACTTGCAATAATCCAAAACTTTTTACTCTTAAAGTCTGTGTTAAAAACCCATTGATTCACTACAATATCTCAGTGTCCACAAGTCATCATTTAGATTCACTGTTTTCTTTTAAATCTTTTACTTTGTGAAAGCAATCTAACTGTGCCCTGGAGATGCAGGTCAATTGGTAGAGAGAGCTTTCCCATCAGGAATAAGGTCTTGGGTTCAATCCCCAACCCCTCATCACATGCAGGTGCTTGTGGATCCCTGCAGTTCTGGTTTTCAGGAAGTAGAGGTAAAAGGGACAATTACTTCCAGGTCATCCTTGGCACATGGTGAGTTAGAGGCTAGCCTGGGCTACTTGAGACCCTGTTTCAAAAAAAAAAAAGAATATCAACAGCAAATCCCCACTGTCACTCTGGAGCTTCCTCTTTCTGTCTCACCCATTTCTGTCTCACCATTTCTGTCTCACAAATCAATTGACAGACTTAATCTCTGTTTCCAAATCCAATCACAATTATCATTCTTCATATATTATCTTCTTCAATTTCTCCTCAATTGCAACTTAGATTACGTCATCAACATTACTATATTTCCTATGATTGTTCTTGCAACAATATAAATTGTAGTGGTATTTGCTCTGTCCATGACCTTTGGCTATACGGCCCAAAGGAGGTGGTACTTCCTGCCTTTCCCTTTTAAAAAAATGGGTAACAGAATTTATTAAGATATAAATTGAGGAAATACACTCACAAATACAGAATGGAGTAGACAGCTGAAGTTGTCCTCTGATCTGACCAGGAGTGAATCCACCTCGCAGGCAGGAACAGGGAGAAGGGGCATGTGACCCTTCTCCAACTCCTTATAAGAGGTCACACACAATGGCAGGAAGCACTACCTCCTTTGGGCTATATGATAAAAAAAAATCAGATATGAAACTTTAGACTCACAAATATAGGATAGATGATAGAATATTTTCTTTAGTTTTGCCAAATAAAAATAGACTAAATACTGTAACGGTAATTCTTGCTTGATAACTGTTTGTTATATATAATTTTACTATATTAAAGCTAAAACCACCAGGCGGTGGTGGCACACACCTTTAATCCCAGCACTCGGGAGGCAGAGCCAGGTGGATCTCTGTGAGTTCAAGGCCAACCTGGGCTACAGAGTGAGCTCCAGGAAAGGCGCAAAGCTACACAGAGAAACCCTGTCTCGAAAAACAAACAAACAACAACAAAAAAAATAGCTAAAACCTTTCTTTTTGATTAGATAGAAAAGGGGAAATGCTGGGGGATATCTTTTTGTACACTGTGAATATGTGTTGTTCCCATTCATTAATAAATAAGCTGCGCCGGGCGGTGGTGGCACACGCCTTTAATCCCAGCACTCGGGAGGCAGAGGCAGGCGGGTCTCTGTGAGTTCGAGGCTAGCCTGGTCTACAAAGCGAGTTCCAGGAAAGGCGCAAAACTAAACAAGAGAAACCCTGTCTAAAAAAACCAAAAAAAAAAAAAAAGAAAAGAAAAAAAAGAAAAAAAAAATAAGCTGCTTTGGCCTATGGTAAGACAGCTTAGAGGCAGGCAGGAAATCCAAGGAGAGAGACAGGAAAGAGAAAGGCAGAGTCTGGAGAGATGCCAGCCAGCTGCCAAAGAAGCAACATGTAATGGGACACAGATAAAGCCACTGAACATGTGGCGATACATAGATTAATAGTTATAGGTTAATTTAAGTTATAAGAGCCAGCTAGCAAGAAGCCTGCCATAGGCCATACAGTTTGCAAATAGTATTAAACCTCTGAATAATTATTTTATAAATGGCTGCAGGACTGTGGGGCCATATGGAACTGGAGAAAACTTTCGACTGCAATGAATGATCAGCCAGAGTTGTCCTATTGACACTGAAGCCATGTCATGCCGTCAACTCCGAGAGGCACCAATAGGATCCCCGGTTCCCTCAGAGAAAGTTCATTACATATACAGTGCACATACTACATACAACACAGCTTTGAATATAGTATTTTCACTTCTGGGGTCTTTCGTATCTGAATCCCAGTCACCCTGGTTGTCTTATCATCTCAGGACTTTGTACTTAGTGACTGCTTCCTTTCCTTGTTACTCTCCCCCAACAGCCAATTGGTAATTAACTTATTCACCTTTCTCTAGGTTCTGCTTCAGGTAGGCAGGATTCAGGATTTATATTCCCATTGGGATGTAAATTTGTTTCTGCCTCTACGATTGACCGTTCTTTCATTATGCACCAGTTTCTCCACAGCACTTGCTGCCACATAATGTGTATCTGTCTAGATTCATTCGCTGTCAGCCTCCCACAGTGTAATGAACCTCAGGCAGCAGAATGTGCCTTTGTCTTGCTCACTTTTTCATCACCAGCACACGGGTGTATGGTGGGTAATGATCAGGCAATGAATGAGGGCTATGAGGAAAACACTAGATGTTTCTTCTGAACATTTGAGCCTGTTCTGTAGTTGTAACTGGTGTGTATGAAACTGAAATCCTACTAAATTAATAGTTGATGCTAAGAGTCAGACAAGAGCACAAAAACAGTCTAATACAAAACAGAAATATCCTAGAATCATACTGTGATGAGCTCAAGCACGCACAGACTCACTGAACATGCAGCCCCTGTCCAATCCACAGTACAAATGGGGACAGCTGTGCAGGAAACCAGAGCTGCAGAACACTGTTTAACTTGACTGCAGACACAGGCCAGGAAGGGGTGGGTAAAGAGAATGTCCTAAAAGGGAAGCTAGACCTGCTTAAATAAACACCATAGTCAGATTGAAGGGACAGTCACCCACAGGGCACAGACAGACAGACGTCCCTGCAGCACACAGGCTGTTCTATCTTTTCAGTTCCCCTCTCATTCTTTCAGTTCTAGCTCCTGGATTTGTGGTGCAGACTCCAGTGTGACGGTTGTTTGCAAGGTCTGTCCACTGAATGTGAACACAGGAAATTAGTAGGGTGTAACACAGCAAACATTACAAAAGGAAGCCTGCCTAAGTGACAGCTGCCACCACATCCTGACACAGCTCAAGTTCTCACAGTTGGAGAGAAGATTCTTAGCACTCCTGCTTTACAATAAAGAAAACCAAAGTGAAGAAGATTCTTCAGGCACAGATTTCCACACCCAGCTACAGCAGAAATAGCCTGCAGAGGAGACCTCTTCTCCACAGGCCAGAGGCCTCGGGATGCAAGGAATTAAATAGTTGAGCTGAACTAGGCAGCAAGATGAGAGTGAGATACAACAACCTCGTGCACACTGCAGAGATACCCATCACCTGACACATCCATTTACAGCCATTTTAGGAAGAGGAATAAGAGGCAAGCCAAAACAATTGGATACGTTTACCAAAAACAATATTCAGATCATTTCCTTTAGGTCTATCTCAGATTGAAGGACTGGCAAAGACCATCCATAAGCCTGCCCAATCCAGTTCCCTCCAAAACACTCTAGCATCCAAGCTGAGGATCCCTCTCTCAGAGCACCTTCCTAAGTGACTTGTTACCTATCAGCTCTTCAGAGAAAAGAGATGGTGAGGGCTAGAAGTTAAATATGAATGCTCCTGTCCACTTACCAGAAAATTCTGTGTCCAGTGTATGCACTCACTGCAGTTCAGCTGCAGGAACCACTGTTCACTGCACTCCAGGCTGTTCACATGAACCCACCCATGCTTCCTCTGTGGAAAGGAGCAGGTTCATGTCAGTTCAGCAAAACTTAACACACTCTTCCGGGCTCTGCCCCCCCACCCCCAAGTGTGTTTTTGCCAATCATGGAGGACCATCTAGTTGCTTTTCAGAATCACCTGCATTTCCAAGAAGAGGAAAGTGAGATAAAAAGAACAGCTGTTTTTTCATTCTATCAACACTTCATTTCTTGGCATAAAAAGCTGGGCGGTCCTAAAATAACAATGTGGAACAGGGCTTGGAAAAAGAAGGGGAACACAGAGAAGCAGCTTACTAGCTAGACTCAAATACAACCCTTGAAAGACAATTTTCCTGGTCCCCAGCTCCACAAATGCAGCATGAACTGAAGTCACACAACACATTGTCTGGGGTCCTGTGCAGATGCCAAATTAGTTTGACCCAAGACACAACCCATTTGACCCCCTCTGAATACAACCTTATTTCTTCACAATTGTAGATTCATGTTCCTTAATTCTTGTCCTTCTCAACTCCCCTCTTAATGCAGGGATTTGGCCTGGCTTGGGATTGACAGGTATTACACATGCTGTCATAACCACTGTGAGTTTATGTGGAGCTGTCCTGCAGTGTCCAGAAGACACTGATTCCTTGTGATCATCCACCAGCTCTGGCTCCTACAGTCTTGTCACCCTTTCTTCCACAGCCATCCCTGTGTCTTTGGAAGTAGAAATATGTATATTCCATTTAGTTCTGGATATTTATCAGTGTCTTATTCTATGCATCTTGGCCAGTTGTGGATATCTGTATTGATTTTCATCTACTGCAAATATGAGCTTCAAATGATAGGGGTTAAGCAATAGCCTAACCTATGGGTGTAATGGAAAATCATTAAATATTATTATGTCCATTTAGCATAACAATAGTTGTAGGTTCTCACTAGGCTGTATGACCAGTATAGCCTTAGGCTATTGTCTAGATATGGTACCAAGTATGAGTTTCATATTGTGGAGTAATATTAAATCCAATCAGGAAGTAGTTCATTACTACCATGACATTCTTCTCACTATAACACTGGTGGTTATATCTTATCTGACCAGTCATTATTGTAACTCACAGAGTTCACATCTGGATTTGATAAATATTTCATTTTCTCCTCTGCTAGTGTGGCTAGAACATTCCAGCACTATGAAAGATAACCACTATGGATGGATCTTCTGCATCTGTATTAGTTTGATTTTTTCCATGTTCTATAACAGGATCCCACTATCAATATCTGGAAGGTAACCAAGGGCAGTGACAATGGCCTGTAATGACCAGGGTCATCACTGGCCAACAAGTCCAAAAAAGCTAAGTAATTCCTGTGTCTGTCTGGGAGCCCACAGGTTTCCTAGTGAGATCTGAGCTTGCTTTACCAACAGAGCCGCATAAGAGGATGATTGGACCACGGGCCTGGGCACCAGGTGTTTGGAAAGGTCTACACTTGGTTGTATCTAGCAAAGGGGAGGTTTTTCACCTCATCCCTTGGCATTGTTTTAAAAAGCCCTTTTGAGTAAAGTTCTGGGCCATTGGGTATTGACCAAGGTTCTCCCAAAGCTATCCTGTGTTTCCGTCTCTCTTCTTCTTGGCTAGACCTATCATTCTTTCTACAAGTTCCTTATTCCTCTCTCTTCCTCACAGGAACTCTTTAAAAAGGTGGAGGCAGGCCTCCCACAAGTCTGGGCTTTTGATTTGTTTCCTTGCGATGCCTAGCAGGGACACTGTTGCCCCAGTAGATGGCAACTCCATCTTCTTTTTTATATGTATATAGATATAATTTAGGAAGCCTCTACATTTGGAGGTTGCATATGATATTTTGAAGATCCTCTAGTGTTATTTATCCCTTCTACTTTCACTCCCCTCCCCTATTCTCACCTCCCAGCTCAATTTAACCCTTCTTTGTCTGTATTTATCTTTTAAATCTCATTTTCCCTCTCTTGCAAGTCTCACTCCATGGCACTATAGTGTTTCAAAACCCTCTGTGGGTATTCCAAATGAAACACACATATCTGAAAGGTTGAAGCTAAGGTCTACACATGAGAGGGATTAAATGATGTTTGTCTTTCTGAGTAATGATTGGATTCATCTCCATCCAATTCCCCATAAATGTCATAGTTCCCATTTTGCTTAACAGATGAGTGATATTCCATTCTGTAAAGCTGCACGTTTTTCTCATCCATTCATCAGTTGATGGGCATCTAGACTGTTTTCCATTTCTTGGCCATTGTGAATAGAGCAGGAAGGATGGAGGAGCAAGTATCTCAAAAGTAGGAATAAAGGTATTTGGGAATATTCCCAGGAGCAGTACAGCTGGATCATGTAGTAAATCTATGTTCCTTTTTTGTGGAGCTTCCATACAAGTTACCTTAGTAACTGCCCCAGTTGACCCTCCCACCATCAGGGACTGAGTGATCTCCTCTCCCCACATCCACAGCAGCATTTGCTACTATTTGTATTTTTGTTTCTAGCCACTTTGACTAGGGTGAGGTGAAATCTCAAAGTAGTTTTGACTTGTGTGTCCTTGATGGATAAAAATGTTGAACATTTCGGGGCAATGATGGAACTCCCTTTAATCCCAGCGCTTGCCAGGCAGATGCAGGTAGATCTCTGTGAGTTCCAGGCCAGCCTGATCTACAAAGCAAGTTCCAGGAGAACTAAAACTGTTACACAGAGAAACCTTGTCTCAAAAAAAAAAAAAAAAAAGAAGGTTTATTTTTCAGGCATTTGCATGTCATCTTTTGAGAACTTTCTGTTTAGATTATGCTCCATTTTTAGATTGTGTTGTTTGTTTTCTTGATGTTTAATATTTATTTACAGATTCCAAATACTAAGCCCCTGTCCAGAACATAGATGGTAAACATCTTTCCCATTCTATAAGATTTCCTCCTCACTCAAGTGATTGTGTCTTTTAAAAATATTATGAGACAGCATCTTCCTTTGTATCTCATATAGGTCCAGCATCCCTGTAGTACTATGTAGTCTGCACTGGCCTTGAGCTCCGGGTGATTCTCCTGCCTCAGCCTCCTGACTGTTGAGATTACAGCTGTGAATCACCATGCCTTGCCTGGCTCAGAAACATACTTTTTGATCTTGTGAGCCAATCTACAGCTTATTGGCATTGTGTGTACATTAAACAACCATCTGTGGGTGGAAATTGAGAGGGTGTAAAGTGTCTAGTCTAAATTTCAATTTCTTTGAGTTCCCATGAGAAATTATACACAGCTCACCTACAGCAGCTGTTTTTAGGAACTCCAGTTTATTCTAAGCATCTCTGCTGGGTGGACATTAAGTAGAATCTGGTCATAAGTGGCAGAGATCAGCCAACACCAATGAAGACACCTGCCATGGTCAATTTTGTCATCTGAGCCACTGGAGCTCATTTCCAGAGTTGTAATTTGGTTAGGTGTTGATGATGATGTTCTTTTCCCTCTGGCTGGGTCAGAACCTGGGGCACTGTCTGCTCACAGTTCTTAGGGAAAAGTGAGAGCTGTTCTGACCTTGGAAGGAATGCAGGACTCCCAGTGGACTCTTTGCCAAAATAACAAGGATAGCTGCATTTCCAGTCATTGCCAGGAATGCGAAACTGAAAATACTTCTCTATGCTGCTTCCCAGTCGGAAACGGTGCACACAGGGAATGTGGGAAGAAGTGGAAGCAAGAGAGGGGAAGCTGTGGTTGAGCCTCCCTGCTCCATGGAGACCCTTCACACTTCCTTCTCCCTGTCTGTCCCTTTCTCACCCGCACACTGTCCTTCAGCCCCACCACAGTACACTCACAACAATGTTTTGTATTTTTCGACACATTCTTATGCAGCCAGGCTGGGCTTGTATTTCAGTGGAGCAGTTGATGAGCTTGAATTTCTGTTTGTTTCATTTCCAGCTCCCCAGGGCTGGCATCACCAATGTGATTTGGTAATGAGCGATAAATTCAGGACTTTCTGAACTCCACCAACTGAACTACATCCCTAGTCTTACCCTTTGCTTCTTTTCAAAAATTTTTTAAAATAATGTTTATTTATTTTAGATGTGGTGGTTATACAGGCATGTGGTACTTTGTAGGACCAATTATCTCTAAAAGTGAAATATTGAGGGTTGGAGTGTTGGCTCAGTGGTAAAGCACTTGATGACTCAGTGCAAAGCATGAGGACCTCACTTTGGATTGTCACACCCACAAAAGCCATGTATGATGAAGTGTGATCACTGTGCCATCTTCTACCCATCAATGATCATTAGGATCAATGAGAGACCCAATCTTAAAAAATAAATTGGAGAGTGACAGAGAAACACACCATACATTGATCCCCAGCTTCCATATGTACATGCATGGTTGAGTGCACACAAGTACACACACACACACACACACACACACACACACACACACGAATATACACCCCCCCACACACACACATACACACACACATGAATATACACCACACACACAAAAATCAAATTTGAATTTCTAAAAATGCTAAATAGTTTTTGTAAAATGTGTTGAGAAGTAAAAAGCCATTTCTAGCCAATGACATGATCAGAAAATGATTCCCATCTTCTGAGTCTCATTAGAGCCTTGCCTAACTGATGGAAAATAATGATGCATATACTCTTTATATTAATTTCATTTTATTGCTTGCTACAGATGTCAGTTACTTGAAATCATCTAATTTGTAGGATGACTTCAATGTTGTGTGTTTATCAGTAAGAGCTGGAAACAGAACCAGTGACAACCTCTGTAGGACTGTAGTGTCCTCAAAAGAGTACACTACATAGGGTTAGCAGTTATGTTTCAGAAAGGCTTACTGGTTTAGTTGCCTCACTACCTTTTTGATGGGTTTAAATGTCATCAGTTGATTATAAAAGGGCATCTGGTGTGGTGATATTTTATTTGTGCTGAAATGTGGTATTTTATTTGTATGTTAATAAATAAAGCTTGCCTAGAGATCAGAGAACATAGATAGCCAGCAACAAAAATCAGGCAGTGGTAGCACAAACCTTTGATCAGATGACAACATGACAGGCATTCTGACTCAGTGCAATTCAAGGACACAGCCAAGCATGGTGACACAAGCCTTTAATCACAGTACCAACCATAGAGATCTGGAGGTCTGTACAGACAGGCAGTGATGAGGAAGTGAGGTGGCTGGGCTAAAAGCCAATGAGAAGGCAGAACAGCAAGGCAATAAAGGTGCAGGTTACACAGGAAGAAGCTTGTTTGCTTGGGAAGCTACAGCGGCGTGGTGAGCTAAGGTTAGCTGGTGGCTATTCCTATTTCTCTGATCTCTATGGCTTTCACCCCTGTGTTTGGCTCTGTGTTTCTTATTTAATAAGACTGTTTAGAAATTCGTCTACAATCTGGCCTCAGGACACATAAAAGCTTCATTAGCTTTTTGACACTGCAGTTCTAATCATGCATACAGAGGAATGCAATGGCCACACAGATCTCCCAACTAGCATCCATTGGGTTAGACTGAAAGGCCATGAAGAGTTTCAAAAGAGACACACTGCCCTGCATCTCAGTGGTCAGTAGGAGACAAAGCTGATTCACCTGATTGTAGGCATAAGTGATTTTAGTGAATGGCTTATAAAGCTGTACAATGTTAGTGTGTGTTAGCATATTATGGAAATACACTGTGGAGATGTAGTGCTTAATGGGAAAGCACCTGTGGTTTCTGGCATAGATATTTTAAACCAAGGAAAGGAATCATAATTAATTAACTATATTGTCCAGGTCCATCACATCTTACACATGGTGAGATGCCACACTTTAGTGACATTCCACAGTAGGTATAGACTGATGCAGAGATCAATCTTTCTATCTGTCATAAACAGATGCACCTGTCTATCAACTCTTCTATGGAGAATTCTGACTTGAACATGGGAGTAACTGCTTTCTCAATGTTATATGCCTGTGCGGACAGATGGCTCAGTGGTTAAGGGCATGCACTGCTCTGACAGAGGACCAGAGTTTGTTACTGGCACCCATGTCAGAGGGCTCCACTGCCTCTAATTCTAGCTCCAGAGATTTCCGATGCCTCTGACTGACCCTGCACTCACATGCACATACTTTGATCCTCATAGTACACATACATGATTAAAAATAAAGTGAATCTTTAAAAAGCTTATACTGCTGATTGTCAAACCCACTCCCCACAGGTATATATTTTTCTATTTTTCCATGTGTTTCTGTAGAAGACTCTTCAAAACACCATTCAGTGGCTCAAAGTGGAAATGGTGCTCACTCCTCTCAGGTTATTGCCACTCTTCTTAGGAACACTGTCATTTTGTATTACCATTGAAGCAGGTGACAGTATTTCTATGGATAAGCTGTCACACTATGCCATTTCTCAGCATTCAGTTGGAGAATGAGTCTCTCTTAACTAATGCCATTAATATTTCTTTATGTTTTTCCAAGTTTTTCCCACCACCCTTTTCTCCATCCCCCCTTAAGTTCAGGTTCAGGATTAACTGACATAGTGGGTGCTGTCAATCAAAGGGTGTCTTGGTTTACAAGCTACATAACTTTGGATTACATCGCTATCCAGATCTCTTGTCCTTTTGATGGCCTTCTCCAACATGGATGTCTATATAGGATTATTAGAATGGCTTGCAAGCTGTGGCCCAGCTAGTCCAACAATGGCTGTCTACCAATGGAAGTTCCAAGAATGGAATCCACTTGAATGTCTCAGCTGGTCTCCAGTATACATGGGAATCCCAAAGAATTAGGCTCTAATGCCAGAAAAGGAACAGACTTGCCAGAGCAAGCAGGCAAAGAACAGTAATTTCCTTCTTCCTTGTCCTTTATATTAGTGGGAGCAGGAGGTGTGACCCAGATTAAACATGTAATTTCCCACTTCAAAAGATCTAGATTAAAAGTGGATCTTCACACTTCAAATAATTTAATTAATAAAAGAAATTCATCGCTGATATACCCAGCAACTTGGGTTTTAGTTAACCAACTTGTCAACCAATAACAGCCACCACAGATGGCCAGTCTCCTACAAATATAGTCATTTGAAGGAAGGGAAACAGAAAGTCAGCATGACCCCAGGTTAGGTTAGCATATCCTGTATCTCTGATGTTGTAAGTAAATAAAGACTTTTGCACATTCCCGATGGTACTTCTGAGAACTCACCCCACAAACCTCACACCTCAGAAAAGTTATAACCTGACTCAGAGGCCAGAGAGCACAAGTGTCTGCAAATTTCAATATCTTTCAGGAAAAAATTCTAATGCTAGCATTTCTTGTTCTGAACAGGAAGAGAACCTCTGGCAGCCCTGACCTCGGTCCACTTTAGACTGTGAAAGCCACTTGCTGTAAACACAACACCCAGAATATCAGAGAAATGTGGTGTAAATATTGTTTCCTGGAGAAGAGACAAGGAGAAAAAACTGAGCCTGAAAACTCCATCTGTAACTCAATGCTTCATCCAGGCTTCAGTGGTCCTGGAGTTAGAGGTTCATCTGCAGAAACAGAGGAGTTGGAAGGAAGACTTCACTTGATAAGGCAATCTGGCACCCATACAGCATTCCCTCAAACTTGCCTTGTTAACCAAAGATTACCAAAAGCATAGAAAAGTCTTCCATTGTCAAAGTGTTTCTAGATTGGAAGTAGGCTAGGGTGGAACTCCAAGGCTCCAAGAAAGGCTACTGTTATCATGTCAACTTATAAATGTTTTAAAAAATAGATGAAATCCATGTTGTTGTTGGACGTTCATCACTGATGACATTTCAGACATGGGTTTAAGTCAATAGAAAGTCTCCATTTGTTGGCTTAGGACTACACTGGGTGTTCAGGATCCCAATGTAGTCTCAAGCCTTTCTCAGAGGTTTTTTTTTTTTTAAACCACAAAACCCACATCCTGTGTTGACATACTTAGTTAACAAGAACAATTAGCCAGAAGTGGAACCACAGAAGCAATAAAGCAAGGTTAGTACATGTAAGGACATTCCTAGCATTATGAATTTTGGTAAATCAGGCCCTTGTTTTCATTTTGGCATGAAATTGATTGTGCTGCCTATGTGATAAATTTTGTGATCTGCATGGTACTTCTGTCATGGCATCAGTCTGGGGGCCTGCTACAAAGTTAAAATATATACTAAGATGGAGAATTTTAAAGACTTGGTGAAACAAATATAAATTATAGAAATATTGGCTGTAATTGTTCAAATGTGTACTAGATATCTAGCAGTGAGCCATGATGTTCTAATTAGAAATAGATGTACCCCATATTAGTTGAAAAGTACATATGAATCTATGAAACCATAGTTTTTAGACCTTAATTTTTCAGCCATATTTTACAAGTAAATTTGAAATAGTCCTATAGATTTCTTGTGTGTGGTGTGTGCCTGTGTGTCTGTATGTGTGTATGTTGTATGAGTGAGGTGTATTGCGTATGGCATATGTGAAAATGTGTGTGTGTGTGTGTGTGTGTGTGTGTGTGTGTGTGTGTGTAAGTATGGGAGTGACTGTTCATGTATAGAAGCCAAAGGAAGATGCCAGGTATCTTACTATTTCATACTATGCCTTATTCATTTGATGGAGGGTCTCTCACTGAATCTGGAGCTATGCTGGTGGCCAGAAAGCCTTGGCACCTTATGGTGATATTTTAATTGTACTGAAATGTGATTCTATTTGTATATTAATAAATAAAGTTGCCTGGGGGTCAGAGCTAACAGCAAGTCACTGCAGAAACTGGGCGGTGGTGGTGCATGCCTTTAATCCCAGCTCTTGGGAGGCAGAGCTAGGCAGATCTCTGTGTGTTCAAGGATATAGCCAGCATGGAGACACACGCCTTTAATCTCAATACCAATCATAGAAGACCTGGAAGTCTGTACAGACAAGTAGTGATGAGGAGGTCATGTGGTTGGGTTTACAACCAATGAGAAGGCAGAATAGAAAGTCTATAAAAAAGACAGACAGGAAGTAGGTATCTTGGCTGAAGAGGACAGCTGCAGCAGTGAAGGGTAAGGCTCTTAGCTCTGACCTCTTGGGCTTTCATCTCTGCACTGGCTCTGTGTTTCTTATTTAACAAGACCGTTCTTCTACAGCACCTCCTGTCTTCACCCCTTCCCCAGTACGGCCATTCTGGCCTTTCACCTCCTTGTAGTTAGTCTTTGAACTCAGGTCCTCATTGTTTTGTGGCAGACACTCTAATCCACTGGGCCTTTTCTCCAGTCCAGTTTCTGAGATTTCTGAGGGTCATAAAAAAGTGTAATTATTACCTCAGCCATAGGAGTGATTAGAACAATGACGACAGTGACAAAATGATGAGAGGGAGGCAAACAGGAAGCATGATGAGGTGCAGTTGTGATAGGAAAGTCACCAGAAGGCTCAGGATTAAGACACCTGCCTCTATGCCTGATGTCTTGAGCCATACCCCAGAAGCCACATGGTGGAAGAAGAGACCCAACTTGTTATGCATTCTTTTTAACCTCAAACAATGTAAGTGATGAGTGTGCATTGTGAACCCGAGGACTATTTTGTAAACATATAACTGAGAGATAATAAGCCAGAAATGGAAAATAGTATATCCTCATTTAATTAAAAATATGCAAGGAAAGGAGAACAGCCCCAAAAAAGAACAAGCAAGAAAACAGAAAACAGCAAGTTGGCAGACATAAGTTTAACCATATCAATACATATATAAAATGTAAATGGTTTAAGTAGTCCAATTAAAATGTCAACTTTGTTGAAATGTATTAAAGAAAAAAATCAAAATTGTTCTATTCCCAGTCTACAACATAACCACTTTAAATACAAGTGTAGATCAGGCTAAAGTAAATATAGAGCAAAAATACAACACAAATATAACAAATAAAAATGTAAAAAGATACCACTGCAGGTATAGAGAGAGTATAATGGATCACGATTGATATGTGTGAAAATCACAATGAATTCCATTAAGTTGAAGAATTAATGTGTATTAGTTTTCACTTATCATAAATGCAGTGAGTTAAAACAATGCAAGCTCATTTCTCAGCAGTTCTGGACATAGAAGTCTGGCTCACGTGTCTCTAATGTCAAGTGTTGGCTGGATTCTCTCTCTTTTTAGACATTCTCTCCCAGGAGAATCCATTTGCTTGCTTTGCTACCTTTCAGAGATCATCAGGGTTTTGGGTTTTTGGTTCCTTCCATCATCTTCAAACCGTGAGTGCTGTAACTGTGCAACCATTGTTTAGGATTCAGGGCCCACTCAGACCCCTTCTGTTTCCCTCTTCTACAGGTAGGGGCATGCTATGGCTGGGGCTAAGGTATTCCCAAAGCAAATCAATTGCTCAGCAGCACGGTGCTGTTGGGCCATGGCTGGACCTCTAAGTAGTGGGACCAACTAAGATTTGGGATCATTTTGGGTATGCAGTTGAGGAGACACTGAGACCTAGGCCTATTTCTCTTTCACTCCTCTGGTCCTCACCCATGAGTTGAGTGTGTGTGTGTGTGTGTGTGTGTGTGTGTGTGTGTGTGTGTCTGTGTGTGTGTGTCTGTGTGTCTGTGTCTGTGTCTGTGTCTGTGTGTGTGTCTGTGTGTTTTCCTTTCATGAGTTCTCCCCTCAGATGTACTACTGCAGGTAAATAATAATGGGGCTATCTAATCACAGACCATAGACACTGAAACTGTAAGGCAAAAGTAAAACTTTTTTCTTTGTGGTATGATTATCTCTCTGATATTTATTACAGTAACACCAAGTTGGTTAACATGAGGCCTCTAGGTTTACAGTATAGTAATCCAGAAAGTTCTGCTTATTTCAAGGCAATTTATTAACAAATGTAATCCCATGGTCACTTGGATCTTTTTCATTTGACTTAAAACCTTTACTAGTTTCACAGTCAAAACTGTTGATGTGTTTCTTTTAGCGTCCCTATCACAATAGGATAATACAGGAAAATGTCCAGTTCAAACCTGACAGTAAATTGGACAACTTGATTAAATCAGCAATTCTTTGAGTGGTATCCATTTTCAAAATGACTCCTGAGGAAATAGACTACCTAAACAGCCTTTTGTATAATAAGCAGATTCATTAGTAAAACCCCAGGCCCAGAAAAGTTTGCTCCTTAGAGATGTGTTTTAATGTTATATTCTCTTGGTTTAATTTTGCTAAGTTATGTATCTACAAGTTTCTCCATTTCCTTCCAGTTTTCCAGTTTTTGGAATATAGGTTTCAAAGTACTCCTCAGTTACTCAACTCTCTCTCTCTCCTTAGTACTTGTAGTAAGGTTCATCTTTTCATCTCTAGTTTTACTAATTTCTATCTCCTCTTTTTCTTTTGGTTAGTTTGGCTAAAAGATTGTCAATTTTGTTTATTACTCTGAAATACCAAATCTTTGTCCTCTAGGTGTCTCCAATATTTGGTAATATATGTTTACAAATAATTGTTATGTGTTCTTGACAAATTGTTGCTTTATTAACATACAGCAGCTTTCTTCATCTCTTCTGACTAGTTTTGGTTGGAAGTTAATTTTATCACGTAGTGGAATATCTAAGTCAGGTTATTTTCAGTTTCTGTTTGCTTCAATGATACCACCCTCACCACGTTTTGATTCTGAGTAGGTGGATATCTTTATCAGTTAGGTGTTTCTCCATGACAATAGGAAGTTTTTTGTTAACTTTAATTCTGTGGTCAACCCCAAGGCCTTCTTCCCGTGTAACATTTCATACTTACAAGTTCCAAAGATTTAAATGTAGACAAACTTCTAATCATCTGCCTGCCACAAAAGGGTAGTACAAAAAAAAAAAAAAGCTGGTTTCCATTTAGGATCTCTCCAGCCATCAGTATGGAGTGAGGATGAAAGACCCTAACCCTTCAGGCTTACACCCTCCAAGCCCCAGGAGAATGAGGAACTAAAAAAGAAAACTAGTTCCAAGGGCAATCTGACTCAGCCATTATTCAACCACCCCTGCAACAATGTAACAATGTAAAGAGATTTCTGTTAAGAGATGTGCTCAACTGTGACTGGGATAATTGCAAGTGTTCCAGGAACAACCACTGTGACCTTTGTGTAAACTCCACTCCCCACCCCATACCCCCTTGAGGTTTTGGGAAGAACATGCATGCAGACGTAACTGTACCCACTCTGTGTTCACTTGGTGACCAGACCATGATCTTATGAAAATAGCCTCTAGACATAAATCAATTGAAACGAAATTGTATGGGAATTGTAATCTTGTGGCTTTTGTGGGTTTTTCCTTTAAAAATACCTATGTGACTGTAGTATGGTGCCACTCTTGCCCTCAGGACAGGAGGAGCCAGACTGTACAGCCGCTTCTTCAGTAAACCTCTTGCTGTTGCATCAACTGGTCTGGAGTCTGGGTTCTTGGGGCACCCACCCGAGAAGGTAGTAACCTGGGTTTGGGGTCTATCAAGGAATCCTCATAGCTAGTTATTTTGTTATGCACTGGCTGGTAGCAGTACACTTTGTTCACTTCCTCTGTGCCCTCCACTTCAGGGCACTTTGTCAATTCTCTTGGTATCCATCACCTCCTCTGTGCTTACCCAAGGTGTACAGTGGCATGGAAGGCTCTCTGCCTAGGCAGGTTGTCCTCAGTTCAGTTTTTGTTTCACAGCGTTTCCTCCTGGAGGTCTTGCTTTTCTCAAGATTTAAACCCTAGAACAAGGGAGGAGTGGGGCCAAGGGAGTCTCCCTTCCCTACAACTTTCTGCAGGGTTCTGAACTAACATCTGTTGTTTCCTTATTAATCTAAGCAGTGGTTTCCAGAAAGGTTAGAATTACTCCTGTGTGGGAGGGAGACCCAAGAGGAGAGAATTTACACAACTGTAATGCAGGGATTTTGACAAATCCTGGGGTCATTTCTACTGAGGATGATTGATATTCTGGACTTATCCTGGGATGAATAAATAAGGATGTGTCACATGCTACATAGATGGTCATGTGATGTTCAATGATATTTGTCCAGTTAGGAATGGACATATTTGAAGCTCCCTGATGTTACCTCAGCTCCTCTGTTGGCCATTATCCTGGCTTGTCCTGCCGCTCATGTAGCTTCCAAGTGTTGCTGATCTCAGACCTTGGCACCGGATGCTAGCCATTCATGGCACTATGGTTTTTTTTGTTTTTGTTTTTTTTTTTTGTTTTTTTTTTTTTTGCCTTCAGGTTACATGGCCAAATTGTAGTTCTAGCATGGGCCCTTTTTCCTTCACTGGCAGAGGGGAGTTAACTCTTACTACAGTTTCCAAAACATAGCTGCAGTTTTTCTCAGTCACCACACAGTTAACTCGTTCTCTGTAGGGTAGGCCGTGGGTGATCTTCCTGGAGTAGGTGGAGGTTTTTTGGAAATTATTCTAAATCAAAATTTAGTTAGTTACAATTAGCTTCATTAGAAGGCAGATTTGGTGAGTGGGCAGAGGTCCCTTGCCAAAGTTTCTCACTGTGTGTGTCTTCATGGGAGCCAGCCAAGGCCAGCCAAGATGGTCAGAGCATTGCCTTTTTTTCTTTCTGGCCATCTTGGGCAACTCATGCCCAACTGTAAGCCCTTTTATTTTCCTTCCTAAGTGTTCCAGACCAGCCTTTTGGTCCTAACATTCCTGTCTTTACCATCAACACTTTCCTCTGCTTCCTGGTTCTGTTCCTCTTTGTGCTTATTTGTCCAGAACCATCTTCTCCATCACTAAAGCCCCTCAGTTTGTTCTTCTTTTGTCAGAAGGTGGCATATCCTTGATACCCTGACTCTTCATTCAGAGACATTGAGGAAATGATTCATCTGCTATACTATCCCTGAAGCCTAAATTGTAGTTTTAAATTAATTTAATTTATTTAGATACAATATTTATGCTTTTTTAATACATAAAGGATAAATAGAAGATATTGTGCTTCTCTGGTGACATAATTTGTCTTCCTTTTTTAATACTCATTGTGTGTGTGTGTGTGTGTGTGTGTGTGTGTGTGTGTGTGTGTGTGATGTATATCCTTGTTTGAGCACATTGCACAGCACAGGTTTGGAAGTTGAGGACAACCATGGCTCTGGTCCATGGGATTTTTCTTGTTTGAGGCACGGTCTCTTACTATTTGCACTGCATCTGCAAGACTAGCTGGCCCACCAGCTTCCAGGAATTCTCTTGTCTCTGACTGCCATCCACTGCTATGGCACCGGTTTACAGAAATACAGTACCACATCTGGCTTTACTTGGTATGATGGCTAATCTTGGTTGCCAGTGTCATCATATCTAGAATTAACTAAAACCCAAGCATATAGTTCCATCTGTGAGGGATGTTTTGTAATTAAACCATTTGAAGTTAGAAGAACCACACTAAATCTGGATCTCTTGAGGTAGGAAGATCCAGCTCTAATCTGGACCACACCTTCTGCTAACAGCCAATGTAAAGGACATGGAAGAAGGAAGTGAATTGTTCTTTGCCTGGTTGTCCTCACTCTCACTGGTAAGTTAATTCCTTCACTAGCATTAGAGCCCAGTTCTTCAGGATTCCAGCCTATACTGAGGACCAGAGGAGACTTTCAGCTTCGTGGACTGAGCAACTGCTGGATTCCTGTTCTTTCCATTGGTAGACAGCTATTGTGAACTAGCTGGACCAAAATTTGTAAATCATTCAAATCTATATCTCTATCTATATCTGTCTGTCTGTCTGTCTGTCTGTCTAAACTCAAGTCTTCATGTGTGCAGAGCAAATGTTTTGTCCATTAACCTCCCTAGCCCTACAGAATTTGTAAAAGAAAGATCTCTGCTTCATTGATGAATTTCTCATTATTCATACAATGAATTGTGCTAATAGTCTCAGTGTAATCATGCTATATATTCCCTTTATACTCAGTCAATTTCCCTAGAATTACTCTTTTCCCTTGCAGTGTTCATTGACAGAGGGTTTTGTGTTTCTTTGATTGCATCATTTTGCCTTGAATTTCCATACTTCTTCATCTTCTTTGATACATCTGGTATATCAGGTGTGCCAGTGTCTTACCAATTGGGCAGGAGAATTAATAAGGAAAATAATTTCCCCTGAAGGTATTGGATATTATGTTAGAGGCAACATAGGCTTTGGTTTTGTTTGGATACCTATGGTGTCTCCACAAATTACAACTGATGACTCTGAGAACTTAATGAGTGTGGTAACAAAGTCAAACACCCTAATCTGAACCAAGTCACACAGGGGATGACATTCTAATAGCCAAAGAGGTACATATAATTTGGGGTACAGTGATTGAGACACTCAAGCAGCATTTGAGTGTGTGCCATACATGGAAGTTGGAGTAAAGTGTGGATAGATTTGGTCTAAAAATGGCACCATGCACCAATAGCTGACATAGGGGAGAGAGCTATGTAAATAGAGGTACCCATGTGGGACAGTGTGTACTCATTATAACTCCTTGTAGAGCTCAAAACCATTGATGGCTACAGTATTGCCTTACAGAAAAATCCATGCCTCTGTGGTGCTGATATGGACAACTCAGGCTCTACTCTGTTCATTTTTTGAGCTGTAAGAAGACTTATCACATGCAAACAAGCCCAGGCTGGGAATCAAGAGCACTCTATACAAGGTGTGCTGTTATCTTCTTGACCTGACCATCTGGAGCCTCCATTCTTCATAACTCTCTTTCATGTTCCAGCATTCTCCAAACATCCTCAGCAAACATCATCTGCTTGTTCTCTGATTTCATTTCTTCAGTGGAGAAGGGGTTGTCTGGTGTCTCTAGTTAGTCAGTTTTTGGTCAGTTTGCATCTCAATTTATGGTAAAAAAAAAATACTTTGGAGTATTTGGTGTTGGTATTTGAGTGGCATAGCTTCCATTAAGAAAGCAACTTAAGTTTATGCATAATTTGCAAAACCTGTTATAGACTGATTTATCTTCCCTCCTGAAATCATATGTTAATAGCCCAACCCCTCAGTGGAATCATTAGGAGGAAAGGCTTTGAGAGGCATCTATGGTTAGACTAGGTCATGGAAATGGAGTCCAAATGATAGGATTGTGAGAAGAAGTGACAAGAGAAACATTCTCTGCACACATAGAACATGGAAGGCCATGTGAGGCATTACCAGGAAGAGTGCTTTCACTGAATGTCTGCCCACACTGGCATCTGAATCTCAGACATCAGTCACTAGAAGTGTAAGAACAAAATTCTAATGTTAACCCACATAGTCTATAGGATTATAGCAGCCCAAAGTTTAAGAAACCACTCCTTACCATGAATACTTTTTCCTTTTCCTTTATGACTTTCTTTCAGTCTTAGTAACAAATGTACTGTTTATTTGTATTTTATTTCATGGAAGATAAAGTGTCAGCCAGGGAATGGGCAATGAGATAATCATCCAAAATTAGTAATACTAAGAACAGTCATTGTGGAGCTATTATGGGTTCATGGGAATATCAAGTAGCAACAAATGCCTATATTTTTACAAAAGAATTTATTAAATGATTTTTTATTGATATGGAGTAAATCAGTAATTTAGTAATCACAGCATTTAAAATCTATAAAGTAGACAAATCTATTCATCTCCACTGGTTCTGGCACATAATTAGAAAGCTTCTTTAACATTTTCTCAAGCATTCTGATTAAATAGAATTTTTAGTAATCTTAGGTATTATTAAGGCTATTGCAATCTCTATGGTTATTGTTTCTCTTGCACAAATGTTAGCTCTTTATTTCAACACATATATTTTAATTTTTTTCTTTACTTACTTTTATTTTATGAATGTTTGCCTTGCATATATATCTTTTAACACATCTGTGACAGGTCCCTGTTTAGGTTAGGAGAGGGTATCAGATCCCCTGGAACAGGACATATAGTCTACTCTAGCTACTCTGTGGGTCCTATTATGTGGGAATTGAACCTGGATCCTCTGCAGGGACAGCCAATGTTCTTAACCTCAGAACCATCTCTCCACTTCTGCTTTTACCCTTTCTCAGGAATGCTAGAGATTGAACCCAAGGTCTCATGCATGTGAGGCAAGTATTATACCATCGAGCTACTGCCCTAAATTTCCTTCTTCTTCTAAAGAATAAACTTTTGGTTTGTGTTCATTTGCATGCGTGATTGCAGGCATGAACATGACATGGCATGTGTGCAGAGGTCAAAGGACAACCTTGGTCTTGGCTTTTACCTTCCACTTCTTTGTGTCAGGGTCTCTTATTCACTGCTGCATGTGGCAGGTTAGCTGGCCTCAGGGCTTCCAGGATTCTCTGTCTCTGGCTCTTATCTCACCACAGGAGTGTGTGATTACAGATGCTTAGCTGGCTCCATGTGGGCTGTAGGGATTTGAACAGAAGTCTTCAGAATTGCAAGGTAAGTTCTTTATCTACTGAGCCATGTCTCCAGCCCAGTTATGGTTTCTCTTTGGGTATCTCTATCAAGAGAGGACACAAGTATCAAATTCAAGGTTACAGAGGCCATCATTACCAAGAAGTCACAGTAGCAGCTAAAGGCAGCTAGTGCCACTCCACCCACAGTGAAAAAAATAGAGAACAGTGGATGAATGAAAGCATGCTACTGATTAGCACCTCTCTCCACATAAACACCCAGAGACACACACTAGCTAAGGAATGATGCTGCCCACAGCAGGCAGGGCTTCCCACCTCAATTAACATAAGCAAAATCATACCCCAAATCAAGCCCAGAGGTTCATCTCCCATGTGATCTAGAGTCTGTCCACAATGATAACCATCACAACGTTAAACCTAAAAATGGATGCTATTTTATAGTGAACTAATTCAAATAAATGTGCAATTACTCCATCTGAGGGTTTATTCAAAGTGAGTAGATAGTTTTTAGATCTCAGCTTATTTACATACATCTGATTGATCCCCTTGCTACAGCTAATATGAATATATAATCACTAAGTATGGATAAAGCCAGTATGGCATGAATAAACTCAGTATGTTGTTTTGCAATATCAGAGTCCTATGTTTCTGTCATTAATTCTGATTTTTGACAGCTACAGGATTTCAGCCTAATCACAAACCAAGTTGTTTCTTGAACATATCTCTTTGAGAAGAGCATTAGCATCATCTGTCACCATGTCAACGAAATATAATTTTAGGCAGTATAATTCCTTAACATAAACATTCTTATTAAACAAATGCCCATTAGCCAAACAGAACTCCTCATAATATCTTGAAAGCCTTTCTTGTACTGTTTCTTTCTTTGTAGTTTCAAACACATTAGGAGATTTCATCTTTGCCTTGAGCTGATCCACTGACATTCCCCAGTCCTTAGCCAAACTCTGCAAGGATGCATCATCCACTCCAAACACAGTTCGATAGAAGGTCAGGCTTTTCTTAAGATTTTCCACATCACTGGCCATGAAGAGGGTCAGTGAAGGGATGAAACTCAGGAGGTCAGTTGTAAAGGCTTCTAGCCAAATCCTCTGCTTCAGGAATTGTTGCTTCCTTTCAATGGCTGCACCTGTAATATTAGGCAAGGAGAGCATAAAAACATGTCGTTTGTGTACAGGGAGAGCATTCATAACCTTGTCCATCAGGTTTGGGAAATCATAATCAGACAAATTTATATTAGAGATCAAGAAGATGGGTGGTTCTTCAATGTTATTCTCCTGAAATTTCTTCACACAGCTGGTGCGGATCTGCTGCAGGACCTTTTCTCTGTTAAAGGTGCGTGGTTTGAGTTCCTTTTCACTGTTTAAATCAGAGTCCACCTTGGTTCTCAGGAAGTAGAAATCCTTCTTCATCATGCTGATTGCTTTGGCGAGGTCTATATCATTTTTCTTAAAGCGTGTGGCAGAAACAATAATAAAGAAGTCATACTCATGGAATTTCATTTTCTCCAGATAATCTTTTGGTGGGAAATTTGTGGTTCCAATCCCAGGCAGGTCCCAAAAAACCACATTTGGAATATTTGGGTGTTTGTATGGATGTCTCTCCATGGTCGTTTCCACCACTCCAATTTCAGCTGCATCTTCTTCTTCATGCCCAACCCCTCTCAGGGCATTGATGAGGGCAGATTTCCCTGCTCCAGACTCCCCGGTCACAGCAACATTGAGTGGGGTACTGTCAATTTTTTTTAATGCATCAGTGATTGAAGTGTTTGCCCCCTGAATGTTTCCTTGTGTTAGGCTTAACTCAATTGAAGCTATGGTTTCCTGAGGAATGATTTTGTTTTCTGTCTTAAATTTTTTAAAATAATTGGTAAAGCTGGAGGCCAAATCTTGGTGGCGTTCATCCTTAGATGAAGAGAACAGCTGACCCATGACTGTGAGCAAATAAAGGCCCTGAAAGAAAGAAGAACAAGTCAGGAGGGTGTGTATCAAATTGAAAATCTACATTATAGCAAATTTCAAGTATGTTGCTACATACCCTCCTTAATGGTTGTAATTATACATTAGATCTCCCACTAGATTCCATTTTACACAATTGGGATTTTGTGTCCTTCAACTAACATCACTCTATTTCCCCCTCCCCACAGCTCTTCTCAGCACCCTGTTTTCTAAATCTGTGAATCTGGCTTCTCTAGATTTCACCTGTAAGTGACACAACAGGGCCATTCTTTCTGCAGGTAGCTGAGCCCTTCGCACAAGATTTTAATGGTTTATTCTCCATTGACTCTTCACAGACCATCTCATCTTTTCAGCCTGCTCTGTGCCTCCCTGCTATGTAGACTCCATGAGCAGAGGTCCCTCACCTTCTGACTTCCAGTATCATTCAGCTGTATGTGATCATGGCCTCGCTTTTGCCCTGCTTGGGCTACATGTCTGACTGTGCCTGCACCCATCATTCTTTGTAATCAATACTATTTGGCCTTTCTGTCTGATCAGTAATCCTGGTATCTTAAAGGAAAATATTTTCTTCTTATTCCTTCTGCTTAGATCTGTTAATGGCCCCTCACACTCTCTGGTCTCAGGTTGTCATACAGTTCCCTATGTATCTGCTTGGCATATCCAACTTTCTGAATTTGTTCTTTTACTGAAATTTCTTCATTTGAATATTTATTAATGACTCCTTCCTGATGTGTAATATATAACACTTTTGCAATAGAGAGTTGGATTCAAGGCCAATGGTCAAGTCTCTTTCTAAGGTGAAAAGGGAACAAACTTTGCAAAGTATAATGCATATTTATACGGGGTGTAGTGTCTGCCAGTCCAGTCACCAGTACCACACAGATATGTCCTAGACCACTTTCCTTTAAAGACACTTAGTCTCCCTGAACAACTGAATCAACAGCCAAGCCAGATAAAGTACTATTAGGACATCACCCTTCCCAGTCGATGCTTGCTACACAGATGGTCCAAGCAGGGCACCTGCAGCATTTCAAATGAACACAGACAACATGTGCAGGAGACAGGAGAAAGAGTAGTCAGTAGGCTGAGTTGATATGCATAATAGTAATGTGGATTTCACAACCTGTATTGATACTTCTGTTATATCCATGGGCTTGTTACAGGTCATAAGTATGCTAATATATGTTTTTAGAAATGTTGAAGTAAAATTATTTAAATTAGTTATGTTTTAAGATAGAGAATGGCTGTAGAGTAAAAAAAAGTATATGTGTATCTCTGAGTTAGCTATATGTAAAGGTTATTAAAATTTCTAAGGTCAAAGTTCACTACACTGATAGAGTTCTAAAATCTGGTCTTATATCAAGGAGGTTCTCTTAAGATACTGATCTGCTTTGGTAACATTTACAAAAGTAGACTTTAAGTGAAATAACATTGATTAGAACCATAAGATGAAGGTTGTGCTAAGTTACAAAAACCGTATCCATACCAATTCATGGCTAGTGGACATCACATTTGTATATAATGTTATGAAATTAGATATTTTAATGCCTAAATTGGTATGTACATTTTTTTGTAAAATTTTCCAAACCTTATGTTTCCTTCAGGTAACTATTTCCGTTTCCTGCTGACAGCCTGACTGCTGACAGGGACAGGCCCTGGGTCCCAGCACTGCCAGCAACAAAACAGAGAACCAAGAACAGAGGCCACAAAGCCCAAACCCTGCTCCCCATTCTCAGGAAAATGCTGGCCCCACAGGGTGTTGGGGGTTTGGCTCAGCTCCTGGCCTCCTGTCTAGGCAATTCCGAATAAAATACCAGGGTCCCCTCTGAATCTTGTTACTCATCTCCCAAGCTGAACAGACATCCAGTTCAACTCTGTCAGCCTCACATAAACCTAACAGAGGAGGGGAGAGGCCAGATCGAAGCTCTTCTGAGAGCTAATGAAATTAACTATTCGGTAATAAATTTGGCCAATCACAAAAGCTGACTAGACCCTGATAAAAATGAAATTAGTTACATCTATCAGGGCAACCATGAGCCTGGATCCACTGGATTTAGCCTGGTGAAAGTTATCAAGACTAAAGTTGCTGGAATCTTTTTACAAAGCCTCCCATCCTTTTGGTTCCCATCCTTTGTTCTAATTATACACACTCTAAAACTGTCTTGGGCCGTCAAGATGCCTGAGCAGGTAAGGCCACTTGTCACTAAGCCTGATGATCTGAGTTCTAGTCCCGAGACTCACATAGTGATGAGAGAGAACTGACTTCTAGAACTTGTCTTTTGACCTCCACATGCACGCTCTAGCATATGGGCACCTAGCCCCAGTACATGAGTAAAGAGAAT
>CABHPP010001414.1:8625-36046 GCA_902168425.1 Peromyscus attwateri
ACAGTGGCATTAAATTAAAAAGAAATATACATGAAGGAGAGAGTGCTGAATGGTGTACAGATTCTGAACGCAATCCTGCTTGGATGTTCACTTTGCCCTACGTTCTCTCAGTGTTTCTTCCCAGGCATCCAAATGCCATCAGTGACCCTGGATACCCTTTGTGAGGACAGATCACACAGGCTGGGTCACAGATGCGGTCACACCTCTGGGGAGTCCTTCGAGAGTTCAGTAGCCTGGTTGTGAATGCTGGACCTGAACCTGGACTGCCCTTCTCAATATTAGGCATGTCACATGGAAGCTGTGTCTATGTTCCCTGGTAGTCTCTGACCAGCTTCTTCCTAGCTGAATACTGTGAAGCGCTGATGAAGTTTCTCTGCAACAGTCTAGAGAAATTCTGCTGTACAGGTTTTAGGATACAGTTCCATGGCAATTGCTCTGAGTCTGCTAAGAGTACAGGTCACTAAGAGACTCAGGCTGCCTGTTACTTACTCAGCACCAGTCTTTTCGATTTTATTTATTTTATGAGTTAGGGGTGTGTGTGTGTGTGTGTGTGTGTGTGCACATGCTCATGTGGTATTGCATATTTGTAGATGCACATGAAAGCTGCAGATTAACATCATGTGTATTTCTCAGTCACTTGCGACTTTTTTTTTTTTTTGAGACAGGATTTCATATGTATCCCTGACTGTCCTGGAACTCACTCTGTAGACCAGGCTGGCCTCAGACTCACAGAGATCCACCTGCCTCTGCCTCCTGAGTGCTGGGATTGAGGGCATGCGCCACCACCACCTGGCTTTTTTTTTATTTTATTTTATTTTATTTTATTTTATTTTATTTTATTTTATTGTCATCAGCTTATTTTTTGAGACAAGGTTTCTCACCGAACCTGGAACTCACCAGTTGGATTGGGTCAGCTAGCCATGAGTCCCAGGGATTTTCCTGCCTACTTCCCAAGGACAGCAATTACAGGCATGTACCACTGTGCATGACATTTTTACATGGACACTGAGGAACAAAAGCAAGTTTTTATGCTTGCGCTGGCAAGCAGTTTACACACCAAGCCATCTCTCCGGCTTAGCAGGAGTCTTTGAAAATGGTATCTCACTGCTACTCCAGTCTTTTTAAGATAGCATCCTGCCGTTGCTCTAGGAGAGTGCATAGAAGAGTTTTTCTAGTGTCTCTCTTCCCTCTGCTTCTCTGACACACACAACTTTTATCCTTCTTCCTCCATCTTTCTCTCTCCTCAAAATGTCTTAGGTTGGAAATGTGGCACCTTTTTTACTGAGATTTTGTCCTAAATGTGACTCCATCAACCCATATCACCAGGAGGAGGTGTCTTCTCAGACTAGCCAATCTAGCCAATCCCTCTGGGTCAGGTGCTATTTTTTTTTCCTGATCTGCTATTTATTGCCGCCTGTTTTATTTTGACGTTAGACTGAAGATTGTAGGCCATCATCCCTCTTCTGATAACTGTTATCCAGCTCCCCCAGTCTATGCCCTGGAAATTCTAGCTTCTGTGCCTGCTGTTACCTAGCATACTCCTACTTTCTAACAGACGCAAACGACAAGCCACAGGGAATAACTGCAGCCATGTTCTATACACATCTTTAAATAGAGTGTCGAGTGTTCATCCACTCTCAACTGAAGGAAGAAGTAATGAAAATGTTTAAAATCATTCCTTTGCAAACCACTCTAAGGTTTGCCCCCCCCCCACTTCATAAAGACTAACCAAAAACCCAAAGCATAGTAAATACACAGCTTTTTAAGTAGCGTATGACTTTTGTAGCATCTGAACTTCATTTCAAATAAAGAAATTGGAGTTTCCTGTAAACACAAACGAGCCAGAGTGAGTTGATTATGCTGTGAACAAGGACATAGCAGAGAATCAAGTATTTAGGGCTAGCTTCTGACCTTTACGACTTCCATGCCTAAGCTTATAGCCAACCGAACACCAGCTTATCCATCCACAATTAGTGTGAAGCTACCTTTTTGAGGTGTGACATGTAGATGCTACAAAAGTCATACACTACTTAAAAAGCTGTGTATTTACTATGCTTTGGGTTTTGGGTTAGTCTTTATGAAGTGGGGGAGGTATATCAGTGACTTTTCCAGTTGTGAGAAGACACTCTGACAAAAGCAACCTGAGTGGAGAGTTTTATCTGTGTTTAAACTTCAAGAGTACAGCCTAGGATGGTGGGGAAGACAACATGGCAAGATGTCTAGACAGATAGTCACATCACATCCATAGTCAGGAAGCAGAGAGTGGTGAATGTTCTTTTTTTTTTTTTTTTTCCTTTTTCTTTTTTTCCAGAGCTAAGGACTGAACCCAGGGCCTTGGGCTTGCTAGGCAAGTGCTCTACCACTGAGCTAAATCCCCAACCCCAAAGAGTTTACTTTTTTTTTTTTTTTTGGTTTTCAAGACAGGGTTTCTCTGTGTAGCCTTGGAGCCTATCCAGCCCGAACACCAGCTTATCCATCCACTCTGTAGCCCAGGCTGGCCTTGAACTCACAGAGATCCGCCTGACTCTGCCTCCTAAGTGCTGGAATTAAAGGCGTGCACCACCACCGCCGGTTGGTGAATGTTCTTAATTAGCCTCCTTCTTCTTATACAGTTAGAACCCAAATACAGGGAATGCCAGCACCCACTTTAGAATGGTCCTTTCCTCCTCAATTAACCAAATCAAGTTGATTCCACACAGGTACTCTCAGAGGCTAATATAATATAAATTAACCTTGATAGGTGGGTCTGAAGGCTTGTCCCCTAGGTGACTCCAGATCCTGTCAAGCTGACAGTCAACACTAACCATCACAAAGAGCCAATTCCAGCATCCAGGTGTAGTTGCACAGGCTTACAATCCTGGTACATAGGGTGTCAGAGGACTGAGAATTTGATGACAGCCTCAAGTATACAGTAAGACCTTGTCAGAAGAATAAGAAAAAGAAGAGAAGGAGGATAAAGGAGGAGGAGGAAGTCCAATTCTGGTACCCATCCCCTCTATTCTATCCATTTCCCTTCCCAAGGAAATCTCTCCTGAATTAATGTATCAAAATATGATCACTAACAACCAGTTTGGGCATATATGCTTGTAGTACAGTTAAAATAGAAAGCATGAGCCCATAAATATAGTCAATGACTCACCCCTCTCAAGGCACTGGACTTGGCAATCTTCAGGCCTAGTAATCTGATTCCAATCATCAGAAGTCACCAGGTCACAAGATGGAATCTGACACACACTGTCACTAAGAAACGCCAACAAATAACAAATGCTATCCTATCCAGGTGATATGTTTTGTAGTGTCTTTTGTTGTTTTTGTATATTTTTATACATTTTAATTAAAATTTAGTTACATCACTGCCTCTTCCCTTTCCTCCTTCCAGCCCCTCCCAAATACCCTCCCATGTTACCCCTCACATTAACGGCCTCTTTTTCCTTGACAATTATTGTGACATATATATGTATGTATAAATGTATAAATAAAACCTACCAAGTCCATTTTTGTTGTTTGTGTATTTGGTTTTAGGGCTAATCCCTTTGTACTAGATAGCCAACTATAGGACTTGAACCCAAGACTAATTCTCCCTCTCTCTGCAGTCATTAGTTACCTATAGTTCTTTGTCTAGGGCTGCGGCTCTGTGAGATTTTCTCCCTTCCATGGTAACATGTCCACTGATATTACCATTGTTCAGGCTTGTTTACACAGCCATCAGAGTTTCAGTGAGAAACTGTTTCACAGAGGACTTCCTGGTATTCTGGCTCTTACAGTCTTTCCAGCTCTTCTCTTCTGTGTCGTTCCCTGAACCACAGATTCAGGAACTGTGGTGTAAATGTGTCCACTGGGGCTGGTCTCTCCATGATCGGCTCATCTCTGCATTGTGTCCCGCTTTGGTTTTCTGTCCTGATCGCCATTTGCTGGGAAAAAGAAGCTTCTTTTGTGAGGGTGATAGTTACGCTTATCTGCGGGTATAAGGATAAGATTTAGAATGTAGTAAGGAATTCTGCTGGTCTGGTAAAGTCATAGTAATAGATTCTTTTCTAAAACCCATGACCTCACTAGCCCTTGGAAGTTTGCTACTACCACCAATGAGTTCCCTCCTGTTGAGTGAGCCTTAAATCAAATTAGACAACTGTTGGTTCTTATCAACATATGAGTGCCACTTGTCACACCTTTAAGGATGTCTTACCATGCTGCTTATTCTTGTGACTCAAGTATATTACAGCTGGGCAGGACTGTTTAATCGCTTCCCCTCCTTAGCAACTTGCATAATATTTTATGTTGCCATGGAAGCTAGACTGCAGGAAGGAGGCTTTCAGGTTACATCCAGTTTCAACTCTTCAAGTCCTATGTCCTAAACGTGTAGTGTCTTTAGCGATAGGGGCTTACATTCAACCTCTGAGAGGCAACCAAGGCAGCAGCAATAGTCTACATTATTTTGAGAGTCACTTGGATTACCCTGACCAACCATTCAAAAGGAAATTTCTTGTGCCCAGTACTGAGATTTTTTTTTTAATTTTTTTTGTTCTTGTCGGGAGCATAGTCAGCCCATGTTGGGGGTGGGGTAGGGGTGGCACATGTGTTTATTGTGAATATTTTTAGATAAATATAAGATAATAAGATTTCTTGAGGCTTTATCAAACAACTTTGTCATTTGTCCCTCCTCCTTTCTCATCTTAGTTATTGTTCTATTGCTGTGAAGAGACACCGCGGCCAAGGCAACTTATTACAAAAAAGCATTTAATTGAGGGCTTCCTTACTGTTTCAGAGGATGAGTCCATGAACACTATGGCAGGGAGCATGAGAGCAAGCAGACAGGCATGACCTTGGAATAGCAGCTGAGAGCATCTGATCCATAAGATGGAGGTGCAAAGAGAGGCTGGGACAGGTGTGGGGTTTTGAAACCTCAAAGCCCACCCCCCAATGACATACTCCTCTAACAAAGCCACACCTCCTAATCCTTCTCAGTTTCACTAACTGAGGGCCAAGCCTTCAAATATATGAGACTATGAGGACCATTCTCATTCAAATCACCATATTCCTTCTTTTTCTAGATTGGCCTCCATCCTCAATTGGAGCACCAGAGGGGAGGCCACACTTTTTACACTCTTTGAAGTCTGAAACACTAAGTCTCCTATAATAAACCATAGTCACTACCCTACAAGATACAGGTATAGAAAAGTAACTTCAGAATAATACTCCATTTGCCCAGGAATTAAGGCAAACAATTGACCTGAGGTACTCATAAAACTTAAAGTTTCTGTACAGCTTAAGAAAAAAAAATCAGTCAAGTGAAGAAGAAACTCATAAAATGGGACAGATTATTGTTACTGTACATCTGATAGAGAACTAATATCCAGAATATACAAAGAACTCAAAAAAATAGTCAAGGGAAAATCCCTTTGTACGGGCGGTGGTGGTGGTGGTGGTGGTGGTGGTGGTGGTGGTGGTGGTGGTGGTGCACGCCTTTAATCCCAGCACTTGGGAGGCAGAGGCAGGCAGATCTCTGTGAGTTCAAGGCCAGCCTGGGCTACAGAGTGAGTTCTAGGACAGGCTCCAAAGCTATACAGAGAAACCCTGTCTTGAAAACCAAAAAAAAAAAAATGTAAACTCTTTGGGGTTGGGGATTTAGCTCAGTGGTAGAGCGCTTGCATATACCCAAAAGACTTCTGATGGATAGTTTTGTGTCAACTTGACACAAGATAAAGTCATTTGAGAGGAAGGACCTTCAACTAAGAAAATGCTTCCATAAGATGAAGCTATAGTCAAGCCTGTAAGGCATTATTTTAATTAGTGATTCATGGGAGAGGGACCAACTCATTATGGGTGATGTCATTCCTGGCCTGGGTTCTCTAAGAAAACAGGTTGAGCAAGCCATGATGAGCAAGCCAGTAAGCAGCACCCCTCCATGGTCTCTGCATCAGCTCCTGCTTGGCCTCTGCTCTGCTTAAGTTCCTGTCCTGACTTCCTTTGATGCTGAACAGTGATGTGCAAGTGTAAGCTGAATAAACCCTTTCCTCCCCAAGTTCCTTTCAGTCATGGTGTTTCATCACAGCAATAGTAACCCTAAGACTGGACTAGACATCCTATTCACAGATATTTGCTCAGTCATTACTGATAGTCATAACTGCCCTATTCACAATAGCTAAGAAATGGAAACTGAAATGTCCCCCAATAGATGAATGCATCATGAAAATATGATGTATATGCACTATTCAGCTGTAAAGAACAATAAAATCATGAAATTTGCAGATGGAAATGGAAAGACAAAGAAAAGATTGTATTGAATGAAGTAACTCAGAACTAGAAAGACAAATATTTTCTTGCTCATCTGCAGTTCCTAGCTTCAAATCTTCAGATGTGAGTGTACAGCATTAAGAATTCACAGAAACCAGGAACATGTAAAGCGATGTCGGAAGTGAGGGACTTGAGAGGAGAATAGCAGAATACAGATGTTATCATCAGGAAATGGAAACATGGCAGCTCCAACTGGGTATCGGAGAAGGAGGTCAATACAGAAGGAGCAGGCCATATGTCTTATTATGGAATTGCAATACTAAACATACAAGATTTATTACACAGTAAAAACTGCATACCTGTATGAACAGATGCTTCTTGAGTATGATGGGTTTATAACCAATAAACCATCATAAATGGACCATATTGTTCATTCAAAATGCATTTTATATGAAATGAGGAAGAAATAACTTGAGCATTGTAATACACAGTAAATATGTCTAAGGCACACAATCTAAAATAAATGGAGAGAACTGACCATAGTACATTTCATATTCATGGGGTGATCACTAATGCTCAATCCTGTATGAGCCACTTATAGATTGAGTGGGTGTTGTCCTTGCTTTTCACTCAAACAGCTCACTAATTTTCACAATTTTCAAAAGCTGAATGATGAGTTAATCAGATCCTGATTTCCCTTATTTACTAGTTTCAAGATAAACAATGGAATGAATAAACTGATTTATAAACCCTAGATATTCCTTGGAAGTTTTTTTCTACTATAAACTTTAATGAACATTCTTTGAAAGGTAGAGGAAATATCATTGCATGAATTTATTAAGCCATTGGGCAGATGTACACATATGGCCTTTCATTTTATGAACCTAAAAGTAAGTTCAAAATTAAATTATATCAAGAATGCTTCCACGCTAAACTAACAGTCATTTTTGTTTTCACATAAATGGAAGGAAGCAGACTCTGGAGTTCTATCACAGACTACGTTTTTACTTATATTCATATTTAATACTGATATTTTTACAAACCAAATGTCTATGCTGATTGCCAACTTCACAGAATTACCTGGAGAACAAACCTATTAAGCAGTTTCTAGTTTGAATTATTTGGGAAGGGAACAATTGCCCCAAGTGGAGGCAGCACCATCCCTTGGGGTAGGAACTAAATTCATGATCTGACTAAAAAAAAGAGACAGTGATTTGGGGCAAATACCTTACAGCCAAACATTTGTTGTCTCTCCTTGAACCCAGCAAAGTGAACATCGGGGTCATTTAAATCAGCACACACTGTATTGCTCTTAAGTCTAACAGGATACAGACATCACAAGATAATCAAAGTGGAGGATTAGCATTTACAAAGTTGGCACTGGCTGGCAGTGGGTCTCCAGCAAAAGTGATTCTACTACTGGGGACATTGGTCACTATTGGAGACACATGGAGAATTAAGAGGTTAGGGAGGTGCTACTGGCTCCAACGCAGCAAATGCCCAACCCTGCACCAGCCACACAGTACAACTCTGACGCAATGTATGTGATGCCAAGGCTAAGAAACTCTCCCAGGGGAAGTTAAGAAGTGCTTGCTAAACTGAACTAACCTGAAATTACAAGCATAATCCTTGCGGCTCAAGTCAACTGAAATGGAATCATGACAGGTAATTATGTGTGGTTATAGGATTCTAAGACCTTCCAAAATCCTTCCATCTGCAATTGGAGACTGAGATCAAGAAAAGTTGGGGTCAAAGTCTGAGATCCTGAACTGGGGGCGGGGTATGCCACCTTAATTCCCATTGTCCATTAGCTGTAATGTGTGCAGAGAAAAGAAGTTAGGTGTTCCTAGTTGTTGGGGGGGGGGGGATAGTCATGCTTTTATAACTGTAGCAAATAGCTGAGAGAAAACAATTTAAGGGAAAAGATCTATTTTGGTTCCGGCTTTCTGAAGTTTCAATTCACTGTCAGCTGGCTCTAGGATTTTGAGCCTAAGGAAAGACCAAACATCATGGTGGCAAGAATGTATAAGGTAGAGACAGTTCACTTCCGGGCAGGGAAAAGACACATCCTTCAAAGCTGTGCTTCTTCCTCTGGTGACTTACTTCCTCCAGCCATGCCCAACTTTCCACCATCTACCAAAATAGTGCCACCATCTGTTGGCCAAAACTTCAACACACAAATGAGCCTACGGGCAACATTTTGGACTCAGACTACCGCACCTTTCCTCCACCAATCTGTTCTGTCTGGGCATTAGCAGAGATCTTCTTTATCTAGCCTACTGATTCAAATGCCAACCCCGTCCATAAACACACTTCCATTACACACACACACACACACACAATGTTTTACCAGTTATCTGTGCAACCTTTAACTTAGTCTAGGTAACACAGAAACTTAACTATCGTAGCATTGCTTTCTAGTTCAGGTTCAGTTTCTTGAAGAACATTCATCTGCTCTCATTCCCAAAACTTGCTTGGAATGCTTTGTGACTCCAGTGTGTCATATTTTGCTACACAGAAAATCGTCGGGAGCCAGCATAGGGACCTGTTCCACATAGAAAATAGAAGTGCCGTGTTAGTATATCTTTAAATTAGTCATTGAAAATGTATTATATTCTGAACACTATTCAAAACAAGTTTGAAAATGCGATTCGATGTAATAGAAAGATGACTTAGGTCTGAGATTTGAAGCAAATCTGTCTTTAAACTTTGTGTTTAAGGAGGGGTTGCTACAGATTATAGGATTATAGTGATAAGCCCTGGGAGATGGAAGTCACAGGACAGAGATTCCACTGCTTATGAGAAACATCCTCTGTTTTGTCAAGTGGAACCACCTGAGGCTGGGAGACCGGAATGTTTTATCTTCCAATTGCGTTATGCTACCAAAAATACAACAAACATTGGTGCCTTGACTAATTTGGGGTTGGAATTAAATGCTTGCAAGTTTTTCCACAGAAATAACCATGCTGTGTCATTTCTGCTTCCACTTGTTCCAAATATATTCATTTACTGCTTTATGCCCAAACAAGTAAGCCTGTGGTCTGGTCCTCTTGCTTCTCTTCTCTGCTTCCGCAGCAGAAGTGGAATCAATTCTGTCCTCCTCCTTTCTGAGCCTGGGCATGGACTCAGGTTCCCGCTGTACACAGCACTCCAGGCAGCCACTATTAATAGGCAGGAATTGGCAATTCAGATAAAACTGACTTTCATTTGTTAGGCAAAGTTATTGACTTGGGATAAGGCTTACTAGCAAATAAATAAGTACCTATAAAGAGTAGCTCAGGGATACTTTATTGCCATATTTTAGCCTGCCTCTCCCTTAATAGACACCTGATAGGACAGAATGTATAGCAACTAAGATCTGTTAAGGGGCTAGAGGAGCAGTGGAGAGAAAATTTCAAGGCATAGATGATTACATTTATATGACAGATATGTCTTCAGATCTAGAATTCTACCTCAGTGGATAGAGTGCTTGCCCAACATGTCTGAAGCCCTGAGTTCAAATACCATCTTCAGGTAAACCACATGCAGTGTTATATACCTATAACCCCATTACTCTTGAGGTAGAGACAGGAGTATCACAATTGAAGGGTCATTCTCAGCTACACATTGAGTTCTAGGGAGCCTGAGACACATGAGATTCTACCTCAAAAGAAAGGAAGGAAGGAAGGAAGGAAGGAAGGAAGGAAGGAAGGAAGGAAACAAGGAAGGAAGGAAGGAAGAAAGAAAGGAAGGGGAAGGGAAGGGAAGGAGGGAGGGAGGGAGGGAGAGAGGGAGGGAGGGAAAAAAGAAAAGAACACAGAACAGAAAAGGAATTTTCTAATATTTACACAGGGTTGTGAATACCCAATGCGTTAAGCAACCAAAGAAGAAAGGTCTTGTAGTTCAAGGATCATTCAATACTATAATCTTCAAAAACATGTCACTTTAGTATTGTAAACAAACTACACCTGAGCTGAAGAATAGCCTAGGCCCACTCAAAAAAAAAAAAATGTAAGGCAGACTTCATAAAGGTGAAACCAATCCCAAGGAACATAGCGGCTTAACAAAACAATATCCAGTGCTGTTAAAAGGAATTCAGCCTCAACCCTTGCCAACATCTAATGTATAGCATTTATATTCAAATAAAAACAGGCAGTAAAGGAATATGACATAGGACCCACCAACAGAAGAAAAGGTTTGTCAATCGCAACAAATCGGAATTTAAGGAGATAATAAAGTTAGCAGACAAAGAATTGGAAACACTCTTCTATAAGAAAAGGAAATGTGTTTTGTAGAGAAAAGAAAAAGTATACTATCAAAAAGGAAAACATAAAAAATCCTTAAACCCTGAAAAAGAGATTGCTGAACATAAAGATGTGAAAATGAACTTGAGGCAATCAAATAGCCAAAATGAAAAAAAGAGAAACACTTGCACAAAAAAAGTAGGAAATCAAATCGCCAAAATGAAAAAAGAGAGAGAATAACACTTGCACAAAAATAAACAAACAAACAAACAAACAAAGTAAGTTGATGGAAGAGTGGTGTGGTGGTGCATGTCTGTCCTCCCCCGACTCAGAATCCTAAAATAGGAAGATCATAGGTTTGAGACTAGTCTGGGCTATACAGTGAATTTCAGGCCAGACTCTCATAAAACACAGTGAGACCCTGTCTCAGAGATGGAAAATTACCACATAATTTATATAACAATATTATATATTCTCACAGAGCATAACTGAAGACTCAGAAATAGCAAGTAACAGAAAAAGAAATAAAGACCAAAAATGTTCTAAATTTGTTCAGAAATAAATTCATATATCCCAAAACCTCTAAGAACTCTAAAACTAAGATACAGAGATATAGATATAGATAGATACAGCTATAGATATATAATGTGGTGGTTTGAATGAGTAGGCCTGCATAGCCTCACATGTTTCAATAGTTGATTCCCAGTAGGTAGAACTGTTTGATAAGGATTAGAAGGTGTGGCTTTGTTGGAGAAGGTGTGTCACTTAGGGTGGGCTTTGAGGTTTCAAAGGCCCATATTATTCCTAGTTAGCTATTTAGTTCTCTCTCTCTGTGTGTGTCTCTCTCTGTCTCTCTCTGTCTCTCTGTCTCTGTCTCTGTCTCTCTCTGTCTCTCTGTCTCTCTCTCTCTCTCTCTCTCTCTCTCTCTCTCTCTCTCTCTCCTCTTTTCTTCTCTCCTCTCCTCTCCTCTCCCTCTCTCTGTATTTGGGTTATTGCCTCAACAGGTCAACTTCCTGCTACTACTCCAGAGCCATGCCGCCTGACTGCTGCCATGCTCCCTGCCATGGTAGTCATAGATTCTAACTCTGAACTATAAGCAAGCCTCAAATTAAGTGACTTCTTTTCATATGTTACCTTGGTCATGGTATTTTGTCACAGCAAAAGAAAAGTAACTAATGCATCATAATCAAGTTGCAGGAAATATATGACAAAAATATAGACAAATTTGAGAGTAGATGATATTTTATGTACATGTGTGTATGTATATATATATACACTTATATGTACATATATACATACATATGTAACAAATCTATAGCCAACATCATGCTAAGTGAAAAAAAAAAAAAAACCCAAAGCATTCCCCTCCAGATCAGGAACAAGAAAGGGGTGTTCACTCTTTCCACTTCTTCTCAATTTGGTGCTTGAAGTCTTAGCTGAAGCAATAGGTCAACAGAAAGAATAACCGGTGTACAAACAAAAAAAGGAGACAGTATCCCGATGTGCAGATGATATGATGTTACACATCAGTGTCTTAGTTATTTTTAAATTGCTGTGATAGAGCTCCATGAGGAATGCAATCTGCAAGAGAATGCATTTAATTGGGATTACCACTTCAGAAGGCTAGAGTCCATGATGGAGGAACAAAGGAATAGCAATAGGAACAGCTGAAAGCTCATCTCTTGATCCAATGAGGAGGCAGAGAGAGCACAAAGTCCGCCCCCAGTGACACACCTCCTTCAACAAGGCCACACCTCCTAATCCTTCTCAAAGAGTTCTACTAACTGGAGACAAGTTATTCGAACATATGAGGCCGTAGGGGCCATTCTCATTCAAACCACCATAATGAGAGACCCAGAATACCTCACTGAAAAACCTTTCATTACTACATTGAAAGACTTACAGATACTTCCCATAAAAGTGGGAAGTATAATCATACCCGATTTCAAATTATACTAAAAAACATCACCAATAATAACAGAATGGCACTGTAACAAGCACACACACATGGATCAACGGAATAAAATAGAGGACCCCAATATAAGGCTATTCAGCCACAGCTGCCTGTTTTTGTTTTGTTTTGTTTTCACAAAAACATCAAAAACATACGTTGAAGAAAAGACCCATCTCCTCACCAACAAATGGTGCTGGAAAAACTGGACTTTGACATTCAGAAAAATCAAACTAGATCTCTATTTCTCACCCTACACAAAACTCAGTTCTAAATAGATCAAGAACCTCACTCTAAGACTTGATACCCTAAAATTGTTAAAGGAAATAGCAGAAAGCATGTTTTAATTTGTACACCTAAGTAAGGACTTGCTTAACAGAACTCAGGTAACATAGGAAATGAGAGCAACAATCCACATAGGGGACCTTATGGAATCAAAAGTCTCCTGTACAGCAAAAGAAACTGTCAATTAGTGAAAAGGCAGCCTTTGCAAAGAATGTGAGAAAATCTTTGTCAGCTATACATCCGCAGAAGATTGGCGTCTAGAATATGCAAAGAACTAAAAACAAAAAAAAAAGCTAAACACCAACAAAAATAAACAACCTAATTTAAACATGTACTATGGAACTAAACAGAAAGTTCTCCAAAGTTCTCCAAATAAAGAGAGAGAGAGAGAGAGAGAGAGAGAGAGAGAGAACACTTGACTAGCAAGCACTTTAGAAGTTGTTCGATATCCTTAGCCATCAGAGAAATGCAGATTATGTTAAGATTTCATCTTGCTCCAATCAGAACAGTTGTCTTCTGAAAGCCTCTAGAACAATAGAGGTTACTATTAGTAATCTCAGTTGCTATTAGTAAGACCCTATTTCTGAAGATACTATACACCTTTGTGTTAGGACACAGATAAATTAGTCTTGAATGGGCCTGAAGGTGCTATGCAAGTTGCTAGAATGGAAAAGATGCCAATGGCCATATCCAGCACCGGATCCTGCATATGGTAATGTTGCCAGAGAAAATGTGCCCACAGTTGCAATAGCAGCATGGCAGTTAGGGGAATAATCCAAATCTGATTAGATCTGAGGACTTCTTCAGAGGAGGGAAGTCATGTCTGGTACTTTAAATCTGGTCAAAAAGCCGTGGCTGGGAAGAACATAGTTCTTATATATAGGAACAGAGGAACTATTATTGCTGGTTTATGTGTGTACACGTAGATCTGTGCTGTTCTTTGACTTTGGTCAGAGAAGTTTCTTTTTGTAGTTAGCTTCAATCAATGTGGTGACATAACTGGTCAGAGTATTAATAAGTGACTATTGAGTGGTCAGCCCTAAATGGGACATCTACATCGCACACACACACACACACACACACACACACACACACACACACACACCCCAACACCAACACAGCTCAAATAACATTGTGGAAGATGAGACAGAAAGAATGTAAAAGCCAGAGGATGGGAAGGAGTTCTCTGAAATGCTATCTTCAGGACATGTCATGGTTAGTGTACTCATGAACTCACTCTTAGTGAGGTTATCATTTCAAAAATTAAGGTAAAGATTGGCTAGAGAGATTGGCTGAGCAGTCAAGAATGAGTGCTGTTCTTGCAGTGGATTCCAGTTCGTTTCCCAGCAGCCACATCAGGCAGCTCATAACCAGTTCCACCAGGAAATCCAGTGTCCCTTTCCAGCCTCCGTGTGCATGCACAAATCAAACTTCCACTCAACCTGTGACAGAGTACCTTGACACCATTTATAACTATGTACTCATTCTGCTTACAAACTCTCTATTCAACTTGTTCAGAATTAACCGATTTACATGGAAAACATTGCAATCAATCTTACTATACTTTGAACTTCCAATGTAATTAATTCCAACAAGCTCAGCTGAATTGTCAGCTTTGATTCCATATTTCCTATTTTTTATTGGACTATTTCATGCCCCTAACTAAGAACAATGTGTGTGTGAGAAAGAGGTGTGGTGAATAGATCTATGAGCATATACTAGAAGCAGAAAGACATTGAAAGTGCTACCCCTGTGACAAACACACAAAATGCGTTAGAAGCAACATGTGGGCATAGAGCGATTTGATCTGATTGCAGCTTTGCGTGCTGTTCTGAGTCAGGAAGGCCAGAAAAACTATTTTCTCCCCTATGAGACTCCTGTAAAAATTAAGACAAAAGTCTCTCTTTCCTTTTCATTACCATATTTGCTGTGCTGTTCAAAATATAGAGAGCTTTGTTCAGGACTGCTAGTTCATAGACTAGACCCTGTTAGATTAGAAGAAAAGAAAGAAAAACTCTTCCGAATAAATCAAGCCCACACTTGACTAAAGGACGCCAAGAGTGACTCTTTCTTCTTTTGTGTGGCATCTCCCCCAAAACTAAAAGTTAAAATTAAACGATTTTTAACTATCAAAGAAAGCTAACAAATTAGTTAGCAGTAGGTGTAAAAGATGATAAAGGAAATTATATTAGAAGAAAAGTTATACCAGATGTTCATTTGAACCATGCTATAAGGGAATGAAGGCAATCATAAGTGTAAATGTGTAGGCTAATATGAAAATCGAACACTCCCCAAGCTAAGATCCCGATCTCTTCCTCATGGGCTTCTGCTTATTCAGTCTTTTCTTAACCGGGTTTGATGGCCACTCTAATTTGAGCATAAATACTACAGGATGAGCATTTACAGACCCACATTACCTTTTTCCTGCACATCCTGCAACACTCCGTTAGCGGACGCTCGCTCTCTGCTTCTGAGCATGCTCAGGGACCTTTCCTGCATGATTCACAGGTCTCAGAGCGCACCTCGATCGTACTGCCTCAGCCACTGCAGCGGTCTCTTGTAGGCCTCTACCCTCCCCCTGCCCCCACCAGGCATCACTCTGCCCACCTTTACACATATTTTGCTCCTCATATTTCCACTCACTCAGCTCAGGCTTCCTGACTGGCTGCTGCGCTCTAATGTGATTTCTGTCATCCTCACGTATCCTCGCGAGGCCATTTTTTCCTGGACACCAGTATGACTTATCCTCTCACATCTTGGAGCCATCCTCTCAACGTGCTGTATTCCCAGCGACCCCCATTCATGACCCAAATACTTAAAGTTGTAACTCCGTTTACATACATCTGTTCTCTCTCTGGATTACCTCGCTATCACTCAAATATTATATCCCATGTTTACTATCGTGTCTCTTCTTACTAATAAATAACCTCTACCAGGGCAAGAATATTGTCCGCGTATTTTACAGCGGAAACTGCGATGTCTAGAGAACGGCTAGCATATTGTAGATGTCCTTATTTGTAGATAGTGTGAATCCATGAGAAGAGTCAATTAAGGCCCAAACCTGCAGCTGTAATGCATGATGCTTGTCACCAGAGGGCAGCATAACAGCGCTAAGTGCTAAATTAAGATGGGCGACAGCTGTTTTTCCAAACCCAGGTTGGGCAGTGTCGTCTACAAGAAGAGGAAGTGCCCGGAAGTGGAATCAGCTACTGTTTTCCCACATGTAACCTTGAGTATCACTTCCCTGTCTTGTCCTCGGAGTCGGTGTATTTTAATTCAAATGTTAGCATTAGATATTGACTTGGATTGTCTTCCAGCCCGAAATGTTCCATGATTACAAAACAAATAGGCTCTCCCCCTTCCACCCCTTTTAAATTTCACATTTAGACTGGATGAGAAGAACTATGATTTCCCACGATGTTGTAGCTGAGGCCCTGGGATTCAATTAAATACCCACAAATCCAAGAAGAGCCTGGTCTGTGAAGCCAGGCTGCTGCATCAGGCAGAAAGCTGGGATGAGTAATTCCAGTACACTGCCTTCCTTCAATAGGAATGAGAAGTACTTCCGGAAAAACAAAAGAAATAGCCACCGCAGAGACCCAGGGCCTCTTGGGTAGTAGTGGCATTGCTTAAATGCTCACGTGCTGGAGTTTCTGTCTTGCTTTTTATCTGGAGGGAGACACTCATGTAAAGACATTGAGACACATGAAAAAGGAAACTGTGGGCAATAACAAGAGGAGGGGAGAGGGGTGGGTATGGATGAGCAAAGTACAATAATAAACACATACTAGAATGTCCTTGTGAAGCCCACTACTTTGTATGTGAATGCAAATGAGGACATGGCTGTTCCAAGGTATGGTTGAGGAGATTTTTATTATAGGTATGAGGGAGGGAGCACAGCCAGAGACATCTGAGAGGGTCCGGGCTGAACCTGGCCAGGAGAGGAGGAGAGAGAGGGGAGAAACAGAGGGATGAAGAGAGAGAGGATGAGAGGAGAGAGAGGGCAAGCAGACCAAGAGAGCAGTCAAGGACCAAGACACTGCATGCCAAAATGAGGAGGTTTAGGTAGGAAAGAGAAGCTGGGGGAAGGGAAGTGAATGAAGCCCAGCCCCTGGGATGGGGAGGTTTAGCGTGGGAGGCAGGGTGAAAAGTGCCTGAAGAAGCCACAGGTACTGTGTGAGCCTTGTCCTAGGACATAACAGTATGCTAACTAAAAACTTAGTAAATAAATAAATAATAAATAAAGTATGCAACAAAAACTTGAAAGCCAGGTATGGTGGTTCCGGACTATAATCCTCTAAACTTGGGAGGTTGAGGCAGGATTGTTTAGAGCAGAGGCTCTCAGCCTGTGTTGAGACCCCCTTTGGAAAGGTCAAATGACCCCTTCACAGGGGTCATATATCAGATATCCTGTATATCAGATATTTACATTATGAACCATAACAGTAGCAAAATTTCAGTTGTAATGTAGCAATGAAAATAATTTTATGGTTGACGGTCACCACAACATGAGGATCTGTGTTAAAGGGTTGCAGCATTAGGGAGGTTGAGAACCACTGCTTTAGAGTTTGTAGCCTTGACTACATAGTGAGAGTCTGTCAAAGAAAGAAAGGGAGAGAGAAGATGAAGAAGAGGAGAAGGAAGAAGAAGAATCTTGACACAAAGAAGATATTGCCTACTAGAAAAGAGGCCATTAAATTTACCCATTTATCTAGGGCAGTTTAAAATCTGTGTGTTGTTAGTGCTGGAAGCTCACTGGTTTCTAAAAGGAATGTTTACTACCCAGACCAGGCGAGCGCAGGGAAGAGTCATCTGTAACTGGAAAGTTCTGGAGCATCCCTACAAGAGAGATTAACTTTTCCAAACTGGTTTAGTTTTGTGTCTCACTGGCCCTAATAAAATTTACTCACCATTTCTGTTGGACTGAAGGAACTAATGTGCCACTAAAGGATTTTGGGGGATTATCTTGAGTGTTTTCTTAACATAACAGCTAAGAATTTAAATTTCCTCAAGTTGTATATTACAATTGAATATGCAGCTAACCACTGAAGGCAAGCGAGATCATTTTAATTAAGATAAGCTATTTAAACGAGTCTAATTAAAGTCATTCTTTGAAGGGGAGGTTAAATGCTTTATTTTCTTTCTTAGAATAATTTATTCTTAAGCCTGACACTTCGCTTATTTAAGATTGTCTAATCTACACCAATGCCTCACAAAATTCAATTTTCTTGTTGGAGGAAATAAGACCAGAGCAAACACAATTTGAACTTCCTGAAGCTACTTACTATTTTAAAGTAAAATCAACCTGGAGGCTTTGCTTCTTTGGCAAATCACCATTGCTGTATGTGGTTGTCTTTGGCCACCCCGCCCCTGCTGGATGTGGGACTGCTAAAAACTAGGAAAATGACTTCTGTGACACTCCAGAGAGACACTGAATAAACATGATGGTCTACTTTTCTTACGGAATACCACATTGGATATCTGGTGTTATAAGCCTGGGGTCATTCAGAGATTCACCAGTCTGATCATGAATAAATTTTCATGAAGAAGAGGCTTTATTAAATACTGGCCAGGACTATGGACACTGGCTAGGTCTGTACCTGAGACTCGGGATTCCCAGAGTATGTCTCAGAATTACATTAGTCAGGGTATTATAAAGGCAAAACTCACAAGGCTACTTACTTCCTGCCTTCCTGCAATCAGAGGCAATTATACATCCTGATATACCTCCTGCCTCCCTGTGATCAAGCACATGTCCTATGCACCTTGGGGCAACCAAGCTTGTTTACAGAAGTAAAAACACACTGTTATCTTACAAAAGCAATCGTCCCCAACATTCTAGGAAATTATCTGTCCTTGGACAAGTGAGCCTTACAGGTTAGAGGCATTTTTCTTGCTTTATAGATCTCTAAAACACAACGATTTAAACTTAAACATTAACCATCTCACTGGTTAACAAACATCTTCTGACACATGGCAGGCTGCATCTATTTTCTTCTTTGAAATTCTGGAGCCCATGGAGGCTTTGCATTTTGAAGTTTTTAGGATTAGAGCAGATCTGAGTGAATATAATAAGATGCTCTTGGATGAAGATGTGTAGGTGGATTTTTCTGTTCCACCTGCTAATTCCCAAATAACCACATGGAGACTTCTTATTAATTATGACAGCTTGACTGATAGCTTAGTCTTATTTCTAACTAGCTCTATAGCTTAAATTAACCCATTTCTTTTAATTTACTTCTTTTACGTGGCTTGGTTACCTTTACTTTGTAAGGCCTATGCTGTTTACTGTGCCTCCTTGGCATCTCCTTGCAACTCTGGCCTTTTTCTTCCCAGCATTCTCTCTGCCCAGAAAATCCTGCCTAGCTATTGAACATTTGGCTTCTTATTAAACCAATCAGAGTAACACTTCTTCACAGTGTACAAAAAGATTATTCCACAACATTTCCCCCTTTTGTCTAAATAAAAAAGATAAGTTTTAATTATAACATAGCAAAACAATATACAATAAGAACAATTATCAGGTAAGAATTACATTTACAATGTCCAGTCCATTTGTATTTGGCATATTTGAGGGAAATACTCCATTATTTATTCTATCTTGATGAGTCTAAAGTTCTGCACCTAATTTACCTTCTATCATAGTTAAGAAAAACTGCAACTATAACTACCTAGTCTTCAACTCCATCAAAGACCCCAGAAGAGTATAATATTACCCGAGCCAACAGGAAGTACAATGTAAAAGCACTTCCAAACCTATAGAAATGATAGACATCTGGCTTCCTGGACAGTCACCCAAGATTCCTCTGCAACATTGAGGCATCCATCTTCAGCCTACAGGCATAGAATATCTGACAGACTTTTCTGAGAAGCAGGAAATATTTGAAGGACCATTCTGTCCAGTCTTGGCAAGGTTCAGTCGTCACTTTTCTTTGTGTCCTGTTTGTCCAGTTTGGACATCACACTGCCAGCAGTCGAGGCAAGGGCAGTTTCTTGTCCAAATGGCTAGCTTTTGCCACAAAGAAAGTAAACTCCATATGGAGATCCTTTGATGCCCATCATCCTTTTCTGAAGCAGATTATTGCCCCCACCAGCAGATGTGTCTCACTGTCATGAAAAACTCTATAACAAAGCATTTTAAATGCCACATTCTGCAGGTCTCTGAAGTGTTTGCAGACCATCTATCTATCTAAAATGTGTCTCTGTTTGACCTTGAAAGCATACCTAACATGACTACAAGTTTGCATGTTATAGGTGACTAACTACTAACCTGCATTTCTTTATTACCCTAGTTTGTAACAATAATGTTCAAGGACTAGAAAGTTACATTACATTGTTAAATGAGCCACATCAGTTCAATACCTTAAACAAGAGTAGAAGAGTTCTAACAAAAAAAAAAAACTTAAATTTGTATCAATATAGAAAAATCCATACCAGTGTAAAATATTTAAGACTAGGAGTTGCTTTTTCAGTTTAAAAGTAGATCCCATAATCTATCTATTTATTTTATCATTTCTATATACCCCTCTTTTTCTTTTCAGAATGAGATCCTTGAATCTTACCTCCTCTGTTCAGCTTTTGTCCTGACCATTACCAATAACAACTTGTAACCAACCCCCTAAATGATGACAAATATCCATAATCCATTGAATGACCAAAAACTGCCCACCCCACCTCTTGGGAATGTAGGCATCATGTTCTCTGGATTACCTCCTGTGCTCTGGGGGGCAATGGTATCTCTAGGGGACTCTGAAAATATCAAGATAAAGGTCAAGTCTTGGGACAGCAAGCTATATCATTTGTTGCCAGTCTCTATGTAATGTAAATATAGGGCTTATCTGAAGTCCTGGCTGGAATAGTGTATGAGGTGGAACCATCTCAGCTAGCTGCCTTGAAATTGTCCTGAGTAGTTTGTAGTGCAAAGCTGAACTTTGAATGGTGTTTGTCAGCTTAATGGTATTACCACAATCTAGATTTTTCTGTGACAGAGTTAAAAACCTTTCCTTTTATTTAGACAAAAAGGAGGAAATGTGTGATATTTTGATTGCATTCTGATGCTCCCAAGAATGTCAATAAAGATTGTTTTGAATCAGAGGGTGGAACTAGCTACAGGCTGTCCAAAATTAACCATAGAAGTTTTTGAGGATTGGGGACAGATAGACACAGGAAGTAGGGTGGGACTGAGAGAGGGTCTGGGCCCTTTTTGGATAAATGAACAAGAGCAAGAGGAGATCACTGGTCACTTCTCTGCCGTTTCTCTGACCATTCAGGTTTTTATCCTGATGTCTGACTCCTGAGTTTTTATTGATTAAGAATGATTAGATAAATGCATCAAAAATGGGCACAGTAAAGAAACCAAAATAGCCACTCCATGGGGCTTTGGACCTAACAGTGGGGTCCAGTGGCAAGCTATGGGTGCTGACGACAGAATATAAAGATGCTAATTATATGACAATTACAGGCTTGATAAGAACAAATTGAGCATTTATAATATGGGATCTAGAGTGCTCACCAACCCAAAACTATTTGAGTGCCTACAGGAAACTCCAAGTAGAGATTCCACACTTAGCTCATGTGACAAGTCATAGCTACAATGCAGAACATTAAACACCATACAAAATTTGATAAGATATTGTGACTCACAGCTGCAATTTTAGCACTCAAGATTGACTGAGGAAAAGGGATCAAGAATTCAAGACCAGCTATTCTCCTCCCCAAATGTCAGTGGTGATGACATTGTCCTAAACAGAAAGACTTTGGCTGTGTAAAGAGAAGGAATGTTATCAGCTAAACATGCTTTAAGGTGGGTTTCTGTTTGCCAGAAAAGTAGATCTCCTAAAGCAGATCCTGTTTACAGGGACTACCCTTAAGCCTACAGGAACCTCCCTTAACTTTCTCCCAAAGGTCTACTATCTTGGGTAAAAGCACATAGTTTCCAGTCTGTGGGAGCCCACAGTGACTCCAGTTTGTGGCTTGATTACATCTTGACTCAAGATCAGAGAGTTCAAGCCTGTCTTTGCCCTTAAGGCTGGATAACAGAATGTGTGGCCAAAGGCATAGTTACTAGATATCTTACTCTTTAAGGTTGGATAAAAGGATGTCTTGCCAAAGGCATGGTTAATAAATGTCTTGAAAATTAAGGAGCTGTTTGTACTTGTACTTTGTACCTTGAACCATGGTGTCCTTGAGAGGGGGTAGTCTTCTCTCCCCCCCCCACCCCCAGTAGCTTTGGGTATAAAAAGACTGTGAGAAACTCAAGGCTGCTGTGGTATTGACTCAGAGCTCTCTCGAAGCTATCCTGTGTCTCTGTCTTCTTTTTTTACGTCTATGTCTCTATTTATCCTATCTGTTATTTCTCAATCCTCACTCCCCTATTCAGGACTGTTCAACAGGTCCAGGTAGGACCAGTCAACATGGACAACCTGATTCAGTTCAGATCCTAGCCCTGATGACCATCATATACAATCTCCTTGCTTTTCCACCATTTTGCTTTTCTCTGTCCTCTACCCCCAAACTCCTGCCCCAGAGATGGCTTTGGCAGTTTGATGTCCAGTAAACTTTTCCACACCTGTGGAGTGGTCCAACTTGGTAGTTTCTCTAGCCATCACTTATATTTGGTGCCTGAAACCTGGGCCCCAAAAGGGCCCAAACCTGTACCTCCTAACAAAACCAAACCACTGATTTTGACCATCCCTGGTGCTTCTGTAGGCTCTTGCCACACACCATATTTGACTCCAAATTTTAGCATCTACCTCTTCGTCACTTCTATCCACTTGCTCTAAATAGTCATTTCCCCTTGTCTACTCTGGTAAATGCTACCTTCTCAGTCTCTCGCTGTAGCCTGTCTCTCTGTCTCTCTTGGCTCCTGGGGCCTACTAGTGTTACAAAAGTCATGCTAACTTGTCAGGCAATTTCTCTAGGCCCTCTTGGGAATCCTATCATGAGGATGAGAGATGCCCCTCCACTGGTCCTGGGCACCTCTCTGGCAAGTATCTTTCTCTTTGGAGACATCTCAGATTCAGACTCTGTTACCACATCACTTACCCCTTTGCAGGGAAGATAAGGCTCAAATCAGTTACCAAGGCATGCACATAACATACTTACTTATGAGCCAACCTGGAGTCTGCCTGAGGGCCTAGCAACAGGCACTGTCAGAGACCTTGATCATGCCTAGCCAATGAGGGATGACCACACAATGTCACTGGATTGGGAAGCAGCCTGGGTGTTGGCAGGAGGATATATAAGGCTTTCCTCATTGCTGAATAATGAGTCTACTGTTTACCTTTCAACTGACTCCCAGTGTCTGTGTCATTGACACCATGCCTTCTCACCCCCTCCCCCAAGGGCACTGTTAGGATCCAACAGCATCCCTTCCCTTCCCCATATCTCCATTCCTAATAACCCTATTTCCTAAGTCTCTCCCATCTCCTCCTTGCTCTCCTAGACATTCTTTACATCTTCCTTCCTGCCTGTCTCTTGCTCACTCCTGGTGCTTGCTCTATCTCTAACCATGGACTCTTCACATTCAGAATTATCTCATGGCCCTTCATCTGCCTTCTTTAATCTCTTCCCTCCTTAGACTCAGAGATCCCATTAAAGCCCCACTGTCTTACTGCAAACAGCCTGTCCTCAATACCAACTAGATAATCAGTCTTGATGGCCCAGATAATGGCACACTTGCTTTACAAATTCTCTCAGATTATGACAACTTCTATTATGGAGTACCTACCAGAGAAAACCACTTAAACACAATCTATAGGCAACTGAAATTCTTAGCTCTTGTTGACTTGGACTACACTTGGGTATTGGAGATCTAAGTGTAGTGTGGAGTGTTTAGAGCAAGGGGTTTTGTAAGGCAAAAAAAAAAAAAATTCCTTGGTATCTCATTGGCAGCTCCAGGGAAAGGTTTTGCATAAGCAAGCAGTTTAACAGAGGCTAAGATAAACAGTTAGCTGAAGGGTGAGATTTTGTACAAGCAAGAAGTTTAACAGATGCTGAGTTAGCTGGGGCATCTTGACCTTGGGTTCCTAGAATAGATTCAGGTGATTTTCCACAAGGCTTCCCATCAAGGAGATCAAATTCCAGTCAAACCTAAAATAGCCTCCATAAGAGTACAAGAGGGTGGAACCTCTGCAGTGTCTTGCCCTGTCACACTTCCGCCACTGCACAAGCAGATAACCCCCAAATCCTCTTATCTCTAAGCTTTCTGTCCTTTCCACTCTCACAAATCTTGTATCTCTATGCATTCTTTGTTCTTCATTGGCTGTAGACTCTCCCTCCAGTCATTACATTCAGTCTTACAGAGATTAAAATGTCTATTGGGTAGAGATGATCCTGGGATATTGTCAGATGCTGTTATACTCTATTAAAAAGCTGACTCTGGAGTTGGGATTTGGCCTTCTCTAGACCCAATCATGTTTATTTAAAAGTTTCCTCCATGTGGGACTGGCCTGAAGCTAAGAAGGGGTCGAAGCATGGCTAAAGCCCTGGACTTTCTCACCCTGAGAGTGGCGGGAGTTTGGCTGCTCCCACACTTGCTCAGGCACCAACAGACATCAGCAATTAGGCTTCCCTAAGCACGAATGTGCCGTAGTGTATGTAGCAACTGATAAGCTCATATGTCCCCACGGCTACAGGGATTGGTTGCTGCTTATCTGACTGCTGAACCATCCCAGGCTGGACTTCCTTTCTTTTCTATATGACCTTATAAGGATCCTTTCCCTGACCCCTGCTGCTCCTAGGCATGCAAATGAAGAAAGCACCTTCCATGGTCTTGATCCAACCAATGACATATCACCACATGGATCCAACTGGCCACTCTTCCTAGTATATAACTGTCCCCTGTCCCCTCAAAATAAGTGATTTGTTCACCAATACAGCCTCCCAGGTATTCCTTCCTGTTGTACTTCCTATGGCTCAGGATCCTCCTTCAGCTCTGGCCATGCTCAGCCCTGGTGTGTGTGTGTGTGTGTGTGTGTGTGTGTGTGTGTGTGTGTCCCCAGTCAGGCTACTGTGCAATAAATAGTACTACCATATGGACACAAAGCAAGAAGAGTCCGGCACCGCCAAAGTCTCTATCCTGGGTCCAGGATGGCCACCTGCCTCTGGCAGGGAGAAGGAGAAAAAAAGCAGAACAACTCAGGAAAAAAAAAGACACTTTGTGCTTGAGAACACCTAAGAGATAAACCATTTCCAGTAAAGGTTACAAATGGCAGAGTGTAACCACATATTTTTAGCTCTCTGAATGCTTTCCCTTTTTTCTTTGTTTTTGTTTACTATCTTTGAAAGTTTTGTTGAAATGTAAACGTTTCTTCATCTCAGGGTCTACAAGATCATTGGGTATAGCTTAAGAACATCTGCCCCTTCAAGGTCATGGATATGTCTGATGCCTTTGTTGAAACCTAAACTTTCCTGTCTCATAATTTGCAAGTCCATTAGGGTGAGATCTTTTAAAAAAAAAAAAAAAAGTCTGTAAGGTCCCAAGCAGAAAAAAGTTAGCTTAAATCTTGTAACAAAAGGGGTTAGTAGTTAAAAACCTGTATATAGATAGTCTTAATTTGCTACAAATTGCCATATATGTAACTTGGATTCAACTCTTATTTAGGAAAATGCGTTTTTGTTCTGTTTGATCTTGTTTTGTTGTTGGGTTTTTCTTGTTGTTGTTGTTGGTTTGTTTTTTGTTTTTTTTGTTTTGTTTTTTTTTTTTAGAAAAAGGGTGTGTTTTTGGTAGGCTCATCTTGGAATAAATAGCAATCACGTGGCTTGATATCATCTTAGCTGATGGCGATGGCTTCATTGGGATATAAAACAACCACGAGGCTGGCAGCCATCCTTACTAAGGTTAAAAAGAGTGCATACCATGTGACTGACTGTTGTGGGTACAAGGCTCTGAAACAACCCAGGCAGACATGAGAGGTCACTCAAAGTAAGATTTATTACTGGGTCAGCAAAAACTGATCAGTCAGAAACAACAGTGCAGACTCAGAAGCTAACTGCATCCCTGAACATTCATTTAAACAAGTATTTAAGCATAAAGAAAACAAAACAAAACAAAACAAAACAAAAAGAAAATATCAACATCTGTGCCAAGTTACAGTTACATTTTCCCCACCAATCAGGAATCAAAGATTAGGGTCTTTCCCTATGTGTCCCATCATTGCCAACTGACACATGTAGAGAATGTAGTCCACCCAACCAGATTCATTTGTTCTTTTTGTTATTAGGAACAGCCATACTGTTTTGGAGAACTAGAGATCCATAGTAGACTATTCCTGTTGTTTAATAGCAATAGGAGATTGGTCAGCTATTGGAAGGTCTCCAGCTGCCCCTGGGCCTAGGAACTTGAATTTCATTTCACCTCACAGGTAAAATGGAGTCTGAAGTCAAAATGGCAGTACATAGGACAAGGTGATTTTCATCTGTTCCCAACATGACCTCACCATCATCTTAATTAAGGTGACCATGTGGTACAATCCAGCTATGGCTTCATCCATAAAACAACTTATCCTAGTGAGTCCTCTGCTTATCATTGTATCTCTTTTTTTAGACTATGGAGGCAACAGCAGGCCTCCAAGATATTTTGGATTAGGATGGATTTTTATAGGATGAATTTTGTCCTGAGAGTTAAGAAATAACAAAGGAGGGCAAAACCATGAACAAGATATGGAAAATAGGACTTAAAAACAACATATGTTTGAATAAGGTCTATGAATTCCTAAAGGTATAATAGTCTACTCAGGTTAACAGAAACTAACTTAGATAACTACTCATGTCTTTGCTGTGTTCAACACCAGGCTTCTGAAAAGAAATTAGATAAGGAACAACATATGTTTGATGAATAAGTTTTATGTGTCCCTGAAGTCTATTCAGGCTAGCAAAAAATGGATTTGAAGATGTATATCTAGCCTCTCTGTCTTCGCTAACTCTGTTAAACTTTAACTATTTGGGTAAACTGAATCCTGCAAGAAACGGATATTTTGTAAAGGCACACCATGTTAAGACTAGAAATTTACTTTTTACTATTCCTTTATTTAAAAGAACTTTATTTTAGTGATTGCTCTTAGTAATCAAACACCTACATCTCATAGAAAAAAAATGTTTCAGTTTTTTAAGTTTCTGTAAGTTGTAATGGTCTGAAGCAGTAATTTAAAGTTTATGAATGCAACTTAGGAAGGTCCCAGGAAGTGATTTAAGATATGTGAAAATGAGGACTAGAGATGTTAAGACATCAAAGTTCAAAATTTAATGTTACTCAATAGAATTCTACTAAGGTATTATTCTAGTGTTGGTAATAGAAATATATTCCTAGTCATAGACTCAATTTTTAAATTTCCTTTGGTTGTTTTCTAAATATAGACTTTAAAGTGCTTCTCACTGTACTGAAAACATCTCTGTCCAATTTATATATATCCAGCCCTCTGGACAGTGTCAGGTCCCAAAGAAATCTGGGACAAGTGGCCAACTGATGTGCCTATTAGTATGCCAGAGCAGAGAGCAGAGACTGGCAACCAGGCTCATTCAGCACCTGTGGCTCCTCTCTGCTCTTCTCACTCAGACCCCTACCCTAAACCTCTCCATTGCAGGGCCGTCACTTCCCTTCCCCCAACTTCTCATTCCTATATAACCCCGCCATTTTTCAGCCATATGTTCTCTTGGTTCTCATGGACTGACTCTCTCTTTCTCTCTCTCTCTCTCTCTCTCTCTCTCTCTCTCTCTCTCTCTCTCTCTCTCT
>CABHPP010001415.1:5829-21313 GCA_902168425.1 Peromyscus attwateri
TTTTCTTTTTTTTTTTTTTTTTTAACAATAGTTACTCTGTTGTCTGTCCCGGGCCTTTAATTCACTCGTGCTCCCTCTCTTGCTAAACTACATTTTGTTTTGTTTTTTAACATCTTACCACTCCATGTTTTGTTCTTTCTCACCATAAACAGGCTAAGCGTAGAGCATTAACCATGCCGCAGTCTGAATACTATCCTGTCTTGAAACACTTCCTTCCCCTGACACGTGATTGCCTTCCTTTTGAGTTCAGCCTCACTCAGACTTTCAGACACAAGCAGATGGATGCTCTGGTAAAATGTTGCATGAATGGCCTGTGGACCATTGTTCTCCTATAAAACATTAGGACCCTGGCCATCAGCATCTGCCTTTCTCCCTGCCTTCTGTCGTTCCTCACTCTAGCCAGAAGAGCCCATGCAGCTCTGTTGGTAGCACTGCGGACATTTCAGCCCATAGTTTTGAACTCTTGCACATACTTTCCCCAAATCAGTCCCAGAGGCCTACAAACTACCTGGTTCAATTCCCCAGAGCCGCAACAATAACCCTGCTTTGTGGTACTGATGTTCTGTATTAATTACTTTTCTGATGACTCTGATAAAAATACATGAAAGAAGTCATTTGAGGGAGGAGGGGTTTGTCTTGTTTCACAGTCTGAGGGAGCCACTGGCATGAGAGTCACGGCAGGAGGGGCATGGCGGAGGATGTTCTGCATGGTGGTGAAAACATGTGGTAAGGGAAAAAGTTTTACTCAGCTGGGCGGTGGTAGCTTACGCCTTTAATCCCAGCACAAGAGAGGCAGAGCCAGGCAGATCTCTGTGAGTTCAAGGCCAGCCTGATCTACATAGCGAGCTCCAGGACAGGCACCAAAACTACACAGAGAAACTTTGTCCCAGGAAAAAAAAGTTTTATTTTGTCCCATAATTTGAGGGGATACAGTCCACTGCTTGCATCTTGCCAGACCAAGTTACCATGAACTTGAGCTGGAACTAAGACCCACAGACCCATCCCCAGAAGTCCCTCCCTCCAAAAGAATGTTGTGGTTTGAAGGTGAAACATGCCCTAGGAACTCATGCATTTAAACAATGGTGTCCAGCTGTTGGTGCTGATTTGGGGGCCGTGGGTTCTTTGGGAGGTGAGAAGCCTTGCTGTGCCACACATTCTTGCTGCCATGGTGATGTTCTGCCTGACCACAGGCTGCACCACAACGGCTCCACCTGACCATGGACTGAGTCCTATGAAAAGTATGAGTCGATGTAAATATTTCCCTAGAACTGAAACTATCTTCAGGGAGAGGGATGAGGAGTGAAGAGTGGAAGAGGAGATGAGGGCAACACGCTCAGTACATAATAAATACTTGCATGAGAATGTCTTTATGTAATGCAGCACTAGGTCCAACGAATATTCACAATGAAAGTTTTAAAACAAAATACGCCGGGCGTTGGTGGCGCACGCCTTTAATCCCAGCACTCGGGAGGCAGAGGCAGGCGGATCTCTGTGAGTTCGAGGCCAGCCTGGGCTACCAAGTGAGCTCCAGGAAAGGCGCAAAGCTACACAGAGAAACCCTGTCTCGAAAAAACCAAAAAACAAAAACAAAAACAAAAACAAAACAAAACAAAACAAAAAAACAAAATACATAAGCCACAAAAGGAAAACTTAATAACAAATTATTAGATTTCATCAAAATAAAAACCTCTTTCCTTCCCTTAAGAAACAATTTAAAAGACTCTCAAGTATTTGTCCCAACAACAACAACAAAAATGATGAGCACAGCCTGATCTGGGGTGCCTACAACATGCACCGCTAACACCATATTTCACCATAAAGGATGGAATGCTTTTCACAAGACTGGAAACAGAGAGAGCAGCTGCGGTTACAATACATTTAGCACCGATCAGTGAAATAAGGCCAAGAAGAAAAAGGCTTACAGATCGAAAAGGTGTGAAATCACCGCATTCAAGGTCGGTGTGGTAATGTATTTGGGAAATGTTTCCTTTACATCAACCCTAAATCTTACCTTGCTGGAAGTAAGTGAGTTTAGCTCAGCAAGGTCGCACGGTACAATGTTAACACCCACAAAGAGCAATTATATTTCTATATGATACCAATAAACAGTTTGGTGTAATTTTTAAAGGTGTCATTTATAATAGGTTGTACTGTTTAGATTTTGTCATCGTGGCCCAAGCCAAGGTCATCTGGGAAGAGGCAACTTCAATTAGGAAAATAATTCCACCATCAAATCGGCCTGTAAGTAAGTCTGTGGAGTATTGGCTTGATTGATGATTGATGTGGGGGGGCCCAGCCCACTGTGGGTGGTGCCATCCTGTTGCAGAATAATCTTTTTGTACACTGTGAAGATGCGTCTTTGCCGAGGCGCCCTCTGATTGGTTTAATAAAGAGATGAATGGCCAATAGCCAGGTAGGAAGAGGTTAGGCAGGACTTCTGGGCAGAGAGAGAAAAGACGAGGAGATGAATCTAGACAGGAGCTGCCAGAAGAGACAGAGAGGAAGCAGGACAGGCAGGAGGAGAGGTAAAAGCCACGAGCCATGTGGCAGCATGCAGAAAAATAGAAATGGGTTAATTTAAGTTATAAGAGCTAGTTAAAAATAAGCCTAAACTAAGGCTGAGCTTTATAATTAATAAGTCTCTGTGTCATGATCTGGAGGCTGGTAGTCCAAGAAAGCCTGCTGCACCCCCCTCAGCAGGTGGTCCTGGGTTCTATAAGAAAGCAGGCTGAGCAAGCCCTGAGAAGAAAGTCAGTAAGCAGAGTTCCTCCATGGCCTCTGCATCAGTTCCTGTCTCTGCTGCTGCTTGACTTCTTGTCCTGAATTCCTCTTATGATGGGACTGGGGTTGGGACATGTGTGATGGCTGTTCTTGGTTGTCAACTTTACGTCCAGAATTCACTAAACCCCAAGTAACTGGGTACACCTATGAGGAACTTTTTATTAATTAAATCATTTGAAGTAGGAAGACCCACTTCTAATCTGGATCTTCTGAGGTGGGAAGATCCACCTTTAATCTGGGCCGCACCTCCTGGCAGCCTATATAAAGGCCATGGAAGAAGGAAGCTTCTGCTTTTTGCCTGCTTGCTTTCACTCTTACAGGCAGGTCCATTCCTTCACTAGCATTAGAGCCTGCTTCTTTGGGATTTGGGCATATACTGAAACCAGTTGAGACACCCAGCCTTGTGGACTGAACAACTACTAGATTCTTGGACCTTTCATTAGTAGACAGCCATTGTTGGACTAGTCAGACCACAGCCTGCAAGCTAAGCCTTTCTAATAAATCCCACATCTATGTCTTCAGGTCATATATACGTTATTATATATAATATATATTCATATAGAGAGATAGATACTGTCAGTTCTGTTTCTCTAGAGAACCTTGACTAATACGACATGTAAGACAAATAAACCCTTTCCTCCCTGTCTTAGTTAGGGTTTCTATTGCTGTGAAGAGACACCATGACCATGACAACTCTTATAAAGGAATACATTTAATTGGGGTGTCTCACTTACAGCAGAGAGGTTCAATCAATCCATTATCATCATGGCAGGACATGGCAGTGGGTAGTGCAGGTATCCATGGTGCTGGAGAAGGAGCTGAGAGTCCTACAAATTTCAGGCAACAGGAATTGGTCCATGCTACTGGGAGTATCTTGAGCATAGGAGAACTCAAAGCCCACCCCCACAGTGACGCACTTCCTCCAGCAAGGCCACACCCACTCCAACAAAGCCACAACTATTGTGCCACTCCCTTTGGGGGCCATTTTCTTTCAAACCATCACACTCTCCAAGTTGATTTTGGTCATGGTCTAACTTGAGATATTTATCTTTACACCAAGGCTCTTAATAGTCCTTCCCTTCAGAGACTCTGCACCCAGTCTCACTGCCGTCTTCAGCTGAGGCTCTGCTGCCAGTGCCTTCTAGCAATTTCCACAGTGTAGTGTGCTTAAAAATGCCGTTAAAGTATCCCCAAGTAGTTGTTGAGGGAATGTAAAAGGAGAAGTTCTTCAGTGACACCAACCCCAGGGGAGAGGGTAAATGAACACATCCGAGAAAGAGGAGAAGTGGATGTTTAAATACAAAAGGCAGATCCCCTCCACAGCTGCACACACGCTTATAAACACTTATTTTTGTGGTGGTAGGACCTTGTGTGCTAGGTAGGTAACCTAGCACTGAAAGAGATCCTGGCAGCCTTGAGGCTACCTGTGGTTTGATTTTATTCTCTCTCTCTCTCTCTCTCTCTCTCTCTCTCTCTCTCTCTCTCTCTCTCTCCCTGTCTCTCTCTCTACTGTGAATCAAACCCAGAGCCTTCTGCATGATAAACACACACACTCTATCACTGAACTATATTCCCAGACACTGAATCTGTCCTTTTAAGTAGGTCCAATGGAGAACACTGTGTTGTCATCTACCCAAGGCTGTCTCTGTGAGTGAGCTGTGCAGTTGCTCAGAGTCCTGCACTTAGTAGGACAGGCTTCACCTAATGTTATTGTGTTGATGTGTTGGAATTGTGGATATTTTTGAATGTGGGATTCCACGTTTTCATTTTGCCCTAGGCTGCACAATACGCAAGCATTCTTGCATAAAGCCCCACAGAATTCACTGTTCCCTCTTTCTTTGAACCTCTCCTGTCCTGAGTCAATTCTGTTGGCTGGAAAAAGCTAGAAAAGCCCATAGACTCTGGGAATTACATTTTCTCATCTTTTCATCTTTAGAATTCCTTCTCTGCCTTACTATGATCCCTACTGGGAAAATCTAGAAGTTTCTAAGACAATCTGTTTCTTAACTATTTGTCATAGATGAAAACCATGGCTTGGTGTAGCACATTCCTCAAGCTGCTGCCTCAGTATTCTACGGAGTCCTTTCCGGTTACCTTTTCTATTATACCAAATGAAATCCACACAGAGAACCAGAGAAAAGCATGAAACCTAGGAAGCACAGACCTGTGTGGCAGATGTAGGGCATGAATGCTGTCTCAAACACAGCCTGCTCCCAACCTCAGGCAGAGCCTCTGGTCCCTATGTTCTTCCATTACGACATTCCCAACTTCCTCTCTATTCCAACACCATGGATGGCTTTGAGGTCACATCTGTCATTTAGAAAGCTAACCAGGGAAGAGGGGGTGTAACAGTTCAGTAATAAAACCCTTGCCTAGCATAGACAAGGCCCCAGGTTCAATCCTTAGCAGAGAGAAAAAGAGAGAGATGGGGGCAGAGACAGAGAGGGACAGAGAGAGACTAGAGAAACCCTACTTCTCAAAAGCCTTAAGTCCATTATATAGATTTAATGTGATGGTGACTCTTTTTGAATGTCAAGCCAGCACTGGAGAAATTCATTGCTCCCCTTGTCTTAGAGTACTGTATCCAGGCACCATGTTGACAGGGTTCCTTTTGTGTGAGATCTACTCTGGGGACCCGAAAACAAGGAACAAAGACAAATCAGAGGGCCTCAGGACACCCTGCCACCGTATCTGGGTAGGAGACAGACAGGAGAGGCAGTCACGGAGATGGGAAGGGTTAGATGCAAACTGCTGAGGGGCTCTGGCTATGTAGGGCGTGGTATCTGATGACCCTGTCCTCTGCGCTGGAGAGCAAGCCCTTTTGTATCTGTAGATGTCTGTGAGAGTGTGAACTCCAAACCTCAAGCAGGGGATTGCTCGGCCCCCTGAGCTGCTTTCACTGAGGCAGCTGAAGTAAAAGGAATAGGTTGTATCCCAATATAATACAATCTGTATATGTCCAACTTATAGCTAACACTATTTTCAATAGGGGAAAATTGAGAGCATTTCATTTAAGACAGCAGAGCTATAAGATGAAAGAGAGAAAGGGGATACAAATAATGAAGGGAAGAGTCAACTCACTCTCATCTGCAGACAGTGTAAGCCTAAAGACTCCACCAGAAAACTCACGAATCTGAAAATCACTTTCATCAAAGTAACAGAATACAAAATCATCACACAAAAATCACTAGTTTCTCCATGTACCACTAACAAGCATGCCAAGAAGGACATTGGGAAAACATTTCCATTCACAACCCTTAGAAGAAACTTAACCAAGTATGTGGAAAATATCTACAATGAAAACTGGAAGAACCTCTCCTCATGGTCACGGATTGGGAGGATAAGTAGTGAGGAAATTGTCAAATTGATGGAACAATCTAGTTTAAAAGAAATTCCCATCAACTACTAATGATGTTCTTCACAGATCTAGAAAAACGATCCTAATATTCTGATGGAAATACAAAAGATACTGAATAAACAAAGCAACCTCAAGCAAAAGAGTAATGTTGGAGGTATCACAACACCTAATTTCAGATTATACTACAAAGCAATAGTAAGAAGAACAGCATCACATTGGTGCAAAACATAGATCTATAGACCAATACAATAGAATAGATGTCCTGGGATGCAGAAGTAACTCTGTGCTTCTAGGACCATCTGATACTGGACAAAAGTGGAAAGATGTATATTCAACAACCAGATATTCTTCAACAAATGATGCTGGGGAAATCAGGATGTCCACATGTGGAAGAAGTATACAAGATTCATGTTTCTCACCCTTTACAAAAATCAGTTAAGGGACTTGAAAGATGGCTCAAGTGTTAGGAGCACCGGCTGCTCTTCCAGAGAACCCGGGTTCAATTCCCAGCAGCCACATGGCAGCTCACAATTGTCTGTAACTCAGGAGATCTGACACCTTCACGCCAATGCACATAAAATAATGTTTAATAAATTATTTTTTATAAAATCAGTTAAAATAGATCAAAGGCATTAATGTAAGGCTTGAGACTACTAGAAAAAAACCCAGGGGAAACATTTCAATGTAGAGGCCTAGGAAAGGACTTTTTGAACAAGACTACAACAGCTTAAGAGATAACATCAAGAACTGGATTGTATGACACTAAAACCTTCTGCACCACAAAGGAAACAGTAGATTGAAGAGGCAGCTTACAGAATCTAAAAAAATCTTTACCAGCTACTCAAAAACAGCAGATTAATATCCAGAACATATACAGAGCTTTAAAAAAACTTAAAAAACCAAAAGAACAAATAATCCAATCAATAAATGGGAAAATTTCCCAAACAGATGTTTCCTTGGTAGTTTGAATGATAATGAACCTCATAGGTCTATATGTTTAAATGCTTTGTGCTCAGTTAAAGGAACTGTTTGGGAAGGATTAGGAGGCCTGGTCTTCTCAGAGTGGGTGTGGCCTTGTTGGAGGAAGTGTGTCACTGGGAGTAAGCTTGAGGTTTCAAAAGCCCATGCCAGGACCCGTGTCTTTCTCTCTCAGCCTGCTGCCTGCAGGTCAGGATGTAACGCTCTCAGCTACTGCTCCAGTGCCATGCTTGTTTGCTTCTCACCATGAGGATAATGGACTAAGCTTCTAAACAGAAGTATCACACCATTTTGAAGATTTACTTTGTTTGCTTCTTTATGTATGTGTATGAGTATATACATAGGTGTGTGTGTGTGTGTGTGTGTGTGTGTGTGTGTGTGTGTGTGTGTCTGTGTCTGTGTCTGTGTGTGTGCATGCACAGATACACAAAGACAGAGGTCATAGGTGGGTATCAAGTACCCTCATCTATCACTCTCCACCTATTCCTTTGAGGCAGGGTCTCTCTTTGAATCTGAGGATCAGGTTTTCTCAGCTGGGAGGGAAGCCAGCAAGGTGCAGCTGTCCTTCTGTTTCTGCCCCATTACAGCTAGGGTTACAGGTGTTCAGATGGATGCCTAAATCTTCAAAGTAGTGTGATATTTTTGTTTTGGACCTTTTCTTCCCTTTTCAAAAACAGTTTGGATGAGCACAGTGGTGTGCACCTGTAGTTCCAGCAGAGACAAAAGGATTAGTGTTCAAGGCCATCTTTGGCTTTATAGCTAACTTAAGGCCAGCCTATGGATGGTGTTTTTATGGATGTTCTGTGGGTTCTGGGATCCAAAATTCTGGTCCTCCTGATGGTGTGACAAGTGCTCTTAACCACTGAGTCATTTCTCTTGCCCCACACCATTTTTTTTTAAATTGGCAAATTAAAAAGTCAGCATTCAATTTTCAAAATCAGAAAAACCCTGGACAAAATCATGGGGATAGTGTGGTGGAATACATACAGAAATCAAAGCTTTCAGTTGCAACTGACAGAAGCCATCTGGGACTTGCTTAAGTAAGACCATGTTTTCATCAGAAGGCAAAGAACCCCGTTCCCTCTCCATTCTGTTGGAAAAGTAGAGGAAAGGGCTCTGGTTGGTTAATTGGATCGCTTCCTGTCCCTGGGTAAGAAAAAGAAAGTACCCTTAGAGTACATGGCTGGAGGAGAGAAGGAAAGAATGCTGTACAAAGAAAATCAAAGTGCCTTCCTGGGAGGGGCAAGTCAACAATTGGGAGAAAGATGAGGAGGATTATTGTTGAAGCAAAAGGAAGTGGAGATCAGTGCATAGCAATAGAGCTGGACAGCAGTAATCCCAGAGAAGAAATGGAATTGCCTAACAGGACATCACCCATGGGCCCCCGCATCCATGAGGATGCTATCCAAGACCCCTAACAGACACCTGACGCTGTGGATGTTACCCAACCTTATACATATTGTCCCACACATACAAGCCTATGGTAAGGTTTGATCCACAGATTAAGCACAATAAACAAGAATAAATAATAAAAAAACACAATAACTACAGGGATATGTCATGGCAAAAGTTTTGTGGAGACATCTTATGGACAAAGAAGTGATGTCCACCCTGGGAGGGTAGAACAGCACAGTGCAAGATATCAGCATGCCACACAGAGCAGGTTGCAATTTAAAACCTATGAATTTTTTATTTCTGGAATTTTCCATTTAGTATTTCAGACAACAGCAGAGAGCAAGAAACCAAAGCAGAGGAATGTGGCACTGAGGAGAAGGGGAGGTTATTGTTTTGTTGGGGATTTTTAAAGAATATTTTGTCTCTTGTTTATTTGTTTCTTGTAGTACAAGCTGGCTTTCGACTCCTAATTTCCCTGTCTCGGCTTCCTGTGTGCTGGGGGTACAGATGGACACTCAGACTGTTGGAATTATTTTTATTATGTTTTTTTTCCCTGATGTTTTCATTTTTGCTGTCTCTCTCTTTCTCTCTCATGTGTGTGCACACAGAGTATGTGCATATGTGTGTGCCCATGTGCACATCTGTACATGTACTCATAGAAACCAGAGAGGATGTAGAGTGTCCTACTCCATCATCCTCTCCCATGTGCCCTTGGGTCAGGTTCTCCCACTGAACCGTGAGCTAGGCTGGCCCCAACCATCCTTCTGTCTCTAACCCCACAGCATTATGGGTAGAGACACTGGTGCAGCTATATTTATATGGTTCCTGTGGTCAGATCCTCACATGTATGCAGCAAGCACACACAAAGCCATCTCCTCAGCCAATGGTTTTCTTTTTCCTAAGGAAGATAATTGAATCATGAGGAAATATTAAAATGTTGAGTATGTTTTTAAATTGATATTTACTAAGAAGTTTAATATTTTGTGGAAAAATTATTTAGATCTTGTTTATTTATGGAGAGGGCCTTGCTTGGTAACCCTGACTGATCTGGAACTCACCATGAAGACCAAGCTAGCCTCAAACTCATTATGCTCTGCTGCTGCCTCAGCCTCTGAGTACTGGGTTTACAGGCATGTGCCACTACATTCCTTAAACTAATCTATAGTCAATTTGAAAGCCAGCATTCTTGATCGATGAACATATTCATGAGAACATATGTTTTGAAAATTAAAATAGAAAGCACTTTTGAACATTGTGAACTGTCAACTTGATAGAATCTAGAAGGATCTGGATGATGGGCTTCTTTTCTAGTCTGTGGGAGATGATCTTGATTATGTTAATTGATTTGGGAAGGCCCACTGACTGTGGGTGGCATCATCCCCTGCCTGGGATCCTGGGCTGTATAAACGGAGGGAAGGACCTGAACAGTATTGTGCATTTATCACTCCCTGGTTTCTGATTGTGAATGTGATCAATTGGTAAAAGCTCTTATAACCTCGACTTTCCCAAGGTTACTGTATCTTTGAACTGTGAGCCAGAGTAAGGGCTTTCTCCCTTAAGTCGCCTTTGTCAGAGTGTTTTATCATGTCAACTGGAAAAGAAACTAAGAGAGTCACATGACAGTGGAGATGAGCTGGTCGAGGCTATTGAGTTGTTGAACCTGGCTGTAAGAGCCTGTGTGTTTCTGGTCTTGGCAGCCAGATAGGAGAGAAGCCACAGAGTGGGCACTGCAGACAGATATATAGGATGTCTGTCTAATCCAGTATCTTCTTGATCTCTGGGAAAACTCGGAGGAGGATATTCATTTGTCCAGTTAGAGATGGACTTCCATTGCAAGCCACTTCAGAGCCCACACACCACAGGCATAGAGGCATTAGCAGGATCCTGGACTCAATATGGAGGCTAACGTGTCCACAGAAAGGCCGTAGGGAGGGTTGGGTTTCCTTGTGGTTGGGGTGCGTGGAGTTAACAGCTCAAATTTAACCACACAGGCTTGGAACAAAGTGCCAGGAAGTGACTGAGATGAAGTTAGCCTATATTGGATGCAGGCCAATCTACCTTGTAGGAAAATGTGCCTGCAAGGCTCTGGTGCTCTCTAGGAGAGACTTGCTCCCCTGTGCGTTAAAGGTCTCTAATCGCAGTCCACTGAACATGAATAAAGACCCAACACAAACTCCCTCCCCAGCCCAAGCACTTGAACAATTGCTTCCACATAGGCCTTCTGAGTCAAGGAAGATCAAAAAGGTTGCCCAATAGGTTAACTGTAACTTGGGGCCCTCTAACGCTAGTTTATTTTGTTTTCTCAGAGGGCCTTAGCTGTTTACACCAAGTGGAAAGACACTGTTAAACATTGAACCTTTTGACGCTTTACTTCCCCAAAATGAACTTCAGTGAGTAGTTTAAAAATCATTCAGCAAATATTTATCAAGCAGCTAACTACCTGCAAGGTGTTATACTAAACTGTTGTAGGTTCCAGGATGGTGTAATTAAACTGTACCCATGAGATTAACTATCTTACAACCAATACACCGATGTGTACTTGTGTAGTGAGTTTCATCTTCTCACAGCAATTACACCAGGAGATCATGCTCTTTGCCCAGTGGTGATATGTGAGTAGAAAGTCATTTTGGAAAATATTTTCTTTGGGCTTCTGTGGTATATTCTTTTGAATATGCTTCATATCGCAAAGATGTGGTGAAAAGAAATAAGAAAAGGTGAGGACCAAACTCTCTGACTTAAGAAAGGAAATGGAGGAGGTGGAGAAACGGCTCTGTAGTTAAGAGCGCATTCTGCTTTTGCAGAGGACCTGAGTTCAGATCACAGAACCCATGTCTGTTGGTTCACAACTACCTGAAACTCCAGTTCCGAGGGATCAGATGCCCTCTTCTGGCCTCTGTGTGCACTGCATTCATATACACATACCCATACACACACACACACACACACACACACACACACACACACACACACACACACGGGGGGGGGGATTAAAAATAAAAACAAATTAAAAAAGAAATGGACTGTATGCACACACAAAAGTCATATGTGACCATCTGGAGCAGCTTTAGCTCTTGGAAATGGCCCCAGAACCCAGCAACTGATGAAGGGATCCACAGCCTGTGCTATCTCCACCTAGTGGAATACTCTCTGGCCATAAGAAGGAATGAAGTAGTGGTATACACTTCCACATGGGGGAGTGCTCAAACCATGTGCTGAGTGAAAGGCACCACAGACAAACGATCATCTATCGTAAGATTTCATTTACAAAGAATATCTCCAAAAGGCAGAAACAAAGTGAATAAGAGGGGTCCCCTGGGCTGAGGATGGATTTAAACGGTTCTGAAATTAGCTTGGGATGGTGCACAACTCCATGCCTTACTCGGAATCACAGCAAATGGGAACTTTATTATGAGTAAATTATACTTCAGTTAAGCTTTAGAAATAAAGAGAGTATGCTATGGAGATGGATCAATGGATAAATTGCTTGCTGAATAACTGTGAAGACCTGGGTTCAAATTCCCATACCCAAGTGAAGTCAGACCCAGAAGGGAACACATCTGTAATTCCAGTACTCTGACAGAGCATTGCAAAGCCGAGACAGGAGAACCCCTGGAGGCTTGCAGGCTGGCTAGCCTGTCTCACCCAGTGGAAAAAGCCAGGAGCCCTGTCTCAAACAGAGCAGAAGACAAGGGCCAATGCTTTAGGCTGTCCTCTGACATACCCATGTGACATACCCACGCAGCCTGTGTAGTACACACTCACAGTAACATACATGTGTGCATGAATGCATACACACAGATTTAAAAATACGTGAGAAAGTGTGCTAGTAAGTATCCAAATTTAACTTGGGGTCAGTGGTAAACGAGTTGTAAAGTAAATACAATACACAGAGAGAATTATAAAGAAAAAAAGCCCCATTCCTAAAATCAGAGACACAGTGGCAACATCTTGGGAATGGGCATAGAGTCTTTGCAGTGGCAGACAGCTGTCATATGCAGCAGAGTCTGATGGTCATTCCCCTGAGATTGCTGTCCCCATCACAGACTTCTTTTTCCCATATCTATAGCCCACCGAGGAGATAGGCTGTAGAAAGAGGTGTTTATTTTATCAATAAGTAAAATAAATTAATGTCAAACAAGTTAAGGCACTTTTTCCTCCCTCAAAGTTTAAGCTGATAGAACAGAAAAATGAAATTTCCTTTCTTCCTCATGGGAGTTTGAAAAACCCCTACAGATAAGTGCAGTCCTCACCTCTCATCAAGGAAACTTCTCTTTGCAACAGTCAGAGACCATTATAGAAAACTACAACCAACCAAAAGGCAGAGCTGTGGAGCCCACTCCCAATGGAAAAATCTGTAATATAACTCTTGCACGTAAGGCTCAGGGTCAGAGCAGAAGAGGGGGCAGAAAGATTCTGAGAGCCAGAGGATCAGGGGACTCGCTGTAGCAATGTCAGAGTTTTCATACCCACAAAGTCTCACCAACATGACTGCCTAAACATGAGCCGAACAAGGACAACAACCATAGACAAGTTAATGTGCCTGGGGAAAGGGGTCAGGGAGCATCAGCTCTGCCTAGGGAGCTGCGGACAACTGGGATGCTGGGAGCAGGAGAGATAGTCTTCCCCAGGGAGGAGCACACCAGTTGGTTGTTCAACACCAAATGATCAACTCTGAAAAATATATAAACACACACACAAGTATCATTATATAGACTGAGCAGGTTGTACTTATGTGTTTAGGAATATGTTTTTTTTTTATTTTTTAATTTTTTTTGGTTTTTCGAGACAGGGTTTCTCTGTGTAGCTTTGCGCCTTTCCTGGAGCTCACTTGGTAGCCCAGGCTGGCCTCGAACTCACAGAGATCCGTCTGCCTCTGCCTCCCGAGTGCTGGGATTAAAGGCGTGCGCCACCAACGCCCGGCAGGAATATGTTTATATATGTGCATATACATATGTGTGTGTGTGTGTGTGTGTGTGTGTGTGTGTGTGTGTGTGTGTGTGTGTAGCAATGATCTTAATAAAAAGAGGCCATGAATTTGAAAGAGAGCAAGGAGGGGTATATGAGAGGGCTTAAAGGGTGGGGAGGGAAGGGGGAACTGATGTAATGATATTATAATCTCAAAAAATGAAAGAAAAATTTAAAACCTTACATGCACCATTTTTGTTTTGATTTTGATTTTTTTCAATGATGGTAACTCTCAAGCCATGGGTCTGTGCATGGTTGGCAGGTACTGTGCTGCTGGGTAACAGTCACAACCCATGGTTTTTTAAAAAGCAGTTAAGAGATGGGGGAAAAGCCTTTCAAGTGGGAGTACGATGCTCTCTCTCTCCCTCACCTCCCTTCTTCAAATCCTTTTGTTCTCAAGTTCAGGACAAATAGCACGGCTTGTTGTTGTGTTTCTCAAGTTGCAGATACATACTGATAACTTCCGCACTGTTGTCCAAATGGATGCCCCCGTTTTAGACTTCTGGTGGTACAGGGTGGAAAGCCGGCTCTCTTTGCTTTCTGTTCCCGTTTCCTCCACAGCTGATGTTGACAGCCTGTGGTTTTTCTTTCAGTGGATGTGCCAATGACACTCTCTCACGCCACTCTTTCTGGTTTTGCAATATCATCTCTGAAATGGAGAATTATTCCCCCCTCGCCCTCTGAAAGGGAAACTCATATATACGGTGTGACCTACAACACCAAACTCCAACATTTGTGCCAGTGGGCCTGGCGAGATGGCTCAGTGGTTAAAAGCACTGGCTGCTCATCCAGAAGACCTGAGTTGGATTCCCAGCATCCAAAAGTGACTCACAACCATCTGTAACTCCAGTTTCAGAAGATCAGATACTTCCTCGAGAACAGCCATACAGTTAAAAAGAAAATCTATTCTATTTCAGGGGTAAACACAGTCTTAGGAATCTGCAGCTGTTGCTTTAAACAAACTGAACTGGAGATGGAAAGGCTGAGAACCCAGTAGGTGCTCCGTTGCTCAGTCCATGAGACAATCTGCTGGAATTTGGTTGATTTTAATACTGGGGAAGGAAGGCCTCAATAACAGGATATCTCAGTAACAGGACAAATGAAATTTGCCAGCAACATTGAGGGCAAGCAGGCAAAGAGCTACAGCATAGCAGGGAACTAGGTTTGTTAATACTCTGGTAAATGCTAGTTGACCTGGAAAATACAAGAGCGAGTTGTTAAAATCTACTCCCATTGGCAGTAGAGAAAGATGGAAAGATTGGGGCAGTGGTTGCTGCTCTGGGAGATGGACAGATGCATGCAGGTATGTGCTACAAAACCAGATTGTCTCTCTGTGCTATGAGAATAGTTTCTCTGGGATGTCTGAAGACTACAAGTAGGCTCAATGGATCTATATTGTGGAGAAGACACCATCACATAATACACCATAGTCAGGTTAAAGCCTAACGTGGAACCCAAACTCCAATGTATCTGCTAGTCACATTGGAGGGATTTCAGAGTAAAACCAGTTGGAGACATAAGACATGGGGAGAAGTCACTAAATGCCATCTTGTTGTTCTGGGACTAGTAGCTGAGCACCTGGCAATCCCAGAAGGTTGTTTAAGAGAGGAGGAGGACAGATGCTCAGTTTTGAAAACGTTAGCTAGAAAATAATTAATTGTGAATTAATCACAACTGTTTATGTATTTCCTGTATTGTATTCAGGTGCTCTGTAACCATTTTGGCTTTTGAATAATAATATTCTTAGGATAGCTATTGCAAGCACTTGGACTCCATTGCTGATGTTTGGCCTAGATTCTGTAAGGGTGCTTAAACACTATTAGAGGGTTTTTCAGAGTTCATACAGATGAGTGAGCTTGTCTAAAATGTTAGGGCAAAAACACCACCTCTTACTTCAGTAAAAATTAATTATGCTAGCCAACAAAGCCTCCCAGATTTGTTGTATAAGTTAGCAATTATTTATATATATATATATATATATATATATATATATATATATATATATAT
>CABHPP010001415.1:26251-53122 GCA_902168425.1 Peromyscus attwateri
TTCTTCTTCTTCTTCTTCTTCTTCTTCTTCTTCTTCTTCTTCTTCTTTTTTGATAGTTGCTTTGGTAATGGTGTCTTTTCACAGCAATAGAACAGTAACCAAGACAGCATCAGTTATGGTCTGAAAATGGAATGTCTCTGTTAAAATTTAAATATAAAATGCCCCTTACAGGTTCCCAGGTTCCCAGCTGGTAACACTACTTTTAGGAGATTTAGACATTTCCCCAGGAAGTGATCACTATGGGGACACCTTTGAAGGTCATCCCTGGCCTCCAGTGTCTCCTCCTTTGCTTCCCTCCTGCAGGAAGTGAGGAAGTTTTGCTGTACCACCATCCTTGCCGCTGTGATGTTCTGCATAAGCACACGGGGCCAACCAACCGTGAAATGGACCCTTCAGAACCAGGAGCTGAATGAGTCCCGCCCCTCTTTAGGTCTGTGTTGGGTATTTGTCACTGTGACCAGAAAGATAAAAGAGGCATTGCATAGCCTCTAGAGTAGCGTAACTTCACCCTGCTCTTCCTTCCTTCCTTCCTTCCTTCCTTCCTTCCTTCCTCCCTCCCTCCCTCCCTCCCTCCCTCCCTTCCTTCCTTCCTTCCTCTTTTTATTCTTTCTTTCTTCTGTTTTTCTTCAAGACAGGGTTTCTCTGTGTAGCCTTGACTGTCCTGGAACTCAGTCTGTAGACCAGGCTGGCCTCGAACTCACAGAGTCCGCCTGCCTCTGCAGCCAAGTGCTGGGATTAAAGGCATGCCCCACCAAATGCCCAGCCCTCTTTATTCTTTCTGTTTTTTCCTCCCTTCTTTCAGTCTTTTTCTTTCTCTTTTCTTTTTCCTTCCTTTGTTTTTATTTTCCTTATCAAAATTTATTTAATATTCTGTCGTTGGGCATTTTTCTTTCACTAACGTGGCCATTTTAAATGATGTCTTTAGACAGCATCTACTATGTGCCTCTTACTCTGGTACGATTGTTTCCCTAGGATGGCCCTAGAGAGAGAATTGCAAGTAGAGATGGCACATTTTTGTGGCTTTAAGGGGTTGTCCTTAAGTCGCATCTATTTTTCATGTTTCTATACACATTGCTATGTGTCTGGGCTTTGGCATTCAGCACAGGTGAAGAAGCCAGTGGTCCCCAGTGAATCCCCCTCACAGACTGCCAGGGAGTTCAGCCACTCAGGTACTCCCCAGAATCCAGAGGTTCTCTTGGCATCCCGGGAGTGATCTGCAACATCCTCCCCCTGATGAATATTTTCACTAGGATTCCAGATGGGGCCAGTCCCTTGGCTGTTAGCTGAGAGTCTGTTCTGGTTCAAGGGCTATTTGATCTTTAAATTTCTAGAAAATTGGGTTTTACCTGCGTTCATATTTTACCCTCCTCAAGTGTCTCTGCTCACCGTGATCTCAGAGTCCTCTTCCTTCTCCCCTTCAGGTACAATCTCTCACTCCATTTCTGTGATAGTTTCATGCTCTACAGAGAATGGCATGGTCTGCATTACCCGACTGTGCACAAGCTTGCTCCCAAGCTCGCAGCGAGCCTCTGATGCCTCTCACTAGATAATGTACCTTGTGGTCCCTCAGCTCTGAACAGGCTCACACCATAGAGACTTAAGACCAGTCGTAAACTGGGGAACATGTGGGATCTCGTTTCTGGGAGAAAAAGTTGTCTAGTGGAGTGAGGCAGAATGGGTGCTGGCGCAAGGTGTGGGTGCAGCCTTTGTTGTGGGTGGGTGCTATGAACAAATGCAGCGAGAAGCAGCCCGACACCTAGTCCACAGGCTGGGTCCTCACAAGCCACATCCCTGGGCCTGTGTCCACCTTCACTATGCTTGTTACCTGGCCGCCTTGCTGGGAACTCCCATCAGCCTGGAGCCCCTGGCCCAAGCCCAGTTCCACACTGCAGGTGCCTTAGCGGGTGTCCCAGGACATGGATTTGTAGACACCACCCTCCGCAGTCTGTGTCTGCCTCTCATCTTCTACCCCACCACCCTGTTTGTTTCTTCAGGAACTTCACAACCAGTAATTAGCATGCTTACTTGCCTACCTGCCTACTGTCTGTTCCCACAAGGAGGGTGTAGGCCCCTAAAGTGGTGTTTACATCTCATTGTTTGTTAGGATAGCCTAAAATCTTAGACATTACTCATAGTTATATGTTTATAGACAATAAAGTGAATAGGCAGACAGATTGATGGATGAATCAATGAGTGAAGAATTATTTGTGGGTATGCAGCCAACTCTATGTCTTATCTTGGTATGGACTGAGTACTTCTTGTTCAAAATACTTAGGGCCATCATATTTGAGATTTTAGACTTTTTTATATAGGTAATGAGATTATTTTCAACACAAGTCTAAACAGAAGATTCATATGTAACTTTTACATATAACCAGCAGGTAATTTTACATAATTGTTTTAGTGATTTTTTTTGCATGAAACTTATTTTCATAATATGTAATTTTCCACGCACAGTCATTTTGGCACTCAAAAAGTTTCAGATTTTGGAGCATTTCAGATTTCAGATTCTTGCGTTAGGGTCACTCAACCTGTGCCATCTGATGTTAAACCCGATAAGAATGAGGTGAAAGCAAAAGGCAGGCATCATAACTCCTGAGATCTGAAGCCCTGTACCACCTCACATGGGGCCCACTCGCCGGCATCTTGTTCATTCTTTCCAGAAAAGTACAGAATTAGCAGGGGCTGTGAAGATGATCTACAGTCGTTCAGTTTCTCTCCTTGTTCAGAATAGAAAAACAAGCCGAGCAGAGGACGGGTAAGCATGGACACACACGGTTGGTTGATAGGTAAGTTATAACTGGACTGTAAGAATTTTCCCTAAGCAGCAGCATCCCTAAATGAGTTTGTGATGACATCGCTGTGTTTAACTACCGCTCCTTGAACAGCCTTTTCTAGTCTGGTAAACAAAACAAGGAGGCTCACAATTTTAGTCCGTGGGAGTCCCACTCCGGGCAGGCTGTGCTTCATATCCCCTTTGCCTGAGAACTTTTTATGAAACCCTCAAGGTGCAGGTGTATAAAATAGGTACGCAAATTAAACATTTGCTGACAATAATGACAACAAATCACAACACAGTGTATTTTAAAATAATTCTTTGATGCATGATTTTATCATTAAAATCAAAATAATAATGAGATACATACGCTTGCTTTATTTATACACAAAGAATGAAATCTTGGCTGAACATTTGACACTGCAGGATGCAGGGCATCATCAACATTTGTCAGAGCTGATCAATATTGTGATATAATTATTGTTAGTGATGAGAACACCACTGAAAAATACATAGTACAGAAAACAGAAATGTGTTTAGGGCCACTTCAGAAACTGTCGGAAATTCCGTCCTAATCTGAAGCCAAAATTCACTTAATATTTTTTCTTATGAAATTTGTGCCATCAATTTTTAGTACCAAGCAATCTAACTCAAACAACCAGAGAGGTACCAATTTGATGCATCCTGAGGAATGATCGTAGGAAAGTATTAAAAGTCTTTGTTTTCAGTAGTTACCATTAGGTTTCTATGACAACAGAAAATCTGACATGCTCAGTAAAAAGCTTGCCATCCATAACAGAAAATAATCTTGGATCTGAGCTTGGGTGTTCCGGGTGTCATTCTTTGGTGTATGCCATATGAGGGCCGGCACAGTGCAGAGTCAGTGTGTCGTGTGGGAACCAAGGCGACAGTGACATCATGTAATGCTGCACAGCCAATGTCACACCCGGGAGCATTATAGATTTGATTTTGAATTAAATTTTTGTGTCTGAGCATAGTGAAACCTTTTACTGTTGCCAAATTTTTATGACCCCCACCTCCGTTCAGTTTGTGACCCCATATAGGGTTAAGGGCCTACAGTTTAAGAAGTGGGAGCCTACAGGATCAGTGCATAAGGAGGAAAGCTCCCAGGGCTTCCCATGAGGTTACTCTGGCAACCAGTTGTGGGTAGTCAATCCAGAAGGGGGAACTGAGTGGAAGAAGAGAGGCTGACGTTAGGAGCATGAAGCCACAGAGTCTCAGAAGGTCTTGAACATGATTTAATTCCTTTCTCCTTTCAAAACTAGGGAATGCATGAAACCTTGGGGGAGACAGACAGATTGACATCTACAAACAAAGAAAGGAAGACATACAATTCGGGACTGGGTGAAGAAGCGCACCTGTGGGTCAGTCATTTCAGTTGGGACTGTGGAAGAATGAATGAATGCCTCTATGTGTAGTAGCAGTAGCTTATAAAAGAGGAGGCTAGGGAATTTGTCCTCTCTTCCACAGCCAGCAATAATTGCTTCTTGTTTCTCCTCCTCTAATCCTTCAGTCTTATCCTTTAATCAGACTCTGTTCTTTGGGGACAAAAAAGTCAATGCCAGTCTGGGAATAGTAGTAGATACTTATAATCCCAGCACTCAAGAAGTTGAGGCAGGAGGATCATTGTGAGGTCAAGGCCAGCCTAGGGTATTATGTAGTGGGTACTAGGCCAGTCAGTACTGAATATGAAAATCCCATTTCACACCAAAAATAAATTAGCCAAAACATAATGAAATGATGGAAGGAAGGAGGGAAGGAAGGGAGGAAGGAAGGAAGGAAGGAAAGGAGGAAGGGAGGAAGGAAGGAAGGAGGGAGGAAGGGAGGGAGGGAGGGAGGGAAGGGAGGGATGGAAGGGGAGGGAGGGAGGGAGGGGAGAGAGGGAGGGAAGGGAGGGAGGAAAGCAGCATCTGTCCTGTATGTCTTAGCACAGACAGAACAAAAAGGACTTTATGCCACCTCTCACACCCCAGTTAATTTCCATTGTGTGTTTAGAGCCCTGTGTGGATAGTTCTGAAACATACCCCAGGCTGAGTGGGGATGACCAATTAACACTGTCAATCATGGATAAGGGATGCCTAGTTAGCACTGTCAATCACAGGTAAAGGCTGGAGCCATGACTAAATGCTGCACCAAATATCTATGGCATGAGGCAGAGTGAATCCATTTAAATTCTTCAGCACTTGCTTCAATATCATTTGCAGCTTCAGTTTTATTTCTAATTTCGAATGGAGGGCTCTGTCTTCTGGAAAACAATTTCAGATGTCAACAAAATGAGAAAGATATTTCATAGACTCAGTAGTTTCTCCAATCATGTCACTCAGCAAACAAATATGCTTCAAAGGCTTGGCTAGCATCCTTAAGAGGTCTGAACACACATTTCTCTTCCTTCCACGGTTCCTTCCTTCTTTTATTTTCTTTGTGTTTTGTTCTTTGAATATTTTTTTTTAAAATAGGGTTTTGCTGGGCATGGTGGCTCACACTTTTAATACCAGGACTTTGGAGACAGAGGCATTAGGAGACAAAGGCATAAGGATCTTTCTGAGTTCAAAGCCAGCCTGGTGTAGATAGCAACATCCAGGACATCCAGGGCTACATATAGAGACCCCGTCTCAAAAACCAAAGCAGTAAATAAATAAATAAAAACAGAGTCTTTTTAGGTATGATAGAATGACCTGCAAATTATGACCCTCCTGACTCCTCTTCTGAGTGTGGGGATAACCAGTGTGCATTACCATGCCCAGGAAGAAATCTCTGTTTATCTTTTACCCACAGATTCTGTTTATATGTAAGAGAAGCTAGGCTTTTAAAAGTGACCTTGCTCCCTAATAGCTAGTAAACAGTGGTACCAGAATTATGCAGTGGCAAATTTCAGGAACTCACATTACGCCAAGGATGCAGGGATGCATCCTTTGTGCCCCACCCCCTTTCTCTCATCTGTGATGCTAATGTTCAAGCCCACATTGTAGCACATGCCAGGCAAATGCTCACCACTGGAAAACACCTTTGGCCCATCTTTTGTCTTTTCTTTTGAGACAGAAGAATCTTGACACGAAAATCAAGGGTGCAGAGACACATTCATATAGAATGTGTCTCACGAAACTTCCATTTGTGAACCTGAGTGAAACTGCATCCACAGCTCTTGTGTATATGATGAAAAAATGCACAATCAGATCTAGGAGGGACTGGTCAAGAAAGACCTCCTGAAAGGAATAATTCCAAATTAGATTCCTGAACGATCGAATAGGAGTGGGGGAAAGATTCTGAGAATAGGAACATGAGATTCTCATTCACAAGTGCAGTTGTTCTAGCTTTTCAGATGAACTGAGTATGTAAATGTCTTTGAACCTGAGAAGCCGTATAAAGAAATCACTTTTCATTTCTTGAAGAAATTCTATTATGCTCTGTTTAAATGACCAAAACTCCAGGGGGCCTGCAAAGATTATTAAAGAGAAATTGGTCATTAAATTGAAACTATCTTGCAGATGAATTTAAAAATCGAGCTGTCAAACCCCTCACTGAAAACTAAAGGGTTGTCATAGAATTATCACAGAGGAATTCTGACTACTACAGTGTGGCTTCTTTTTCTTCTATCTTTGTGGTTTTACCCTGGAACAGATTGGGGAACTGAGAGTATGAACAAACACATATGGCAAACGTCATGATGTGACTTGTGGTGAAACACTCTGTGTCTCACAGGTGTCTCTTTAGCCACTAGCTGAGAAGGCAGAAAGGCAGGCTGGTGAAGTGAGGTGCAACTGAGTCACTCATTTTTAAAAATAATTTTTCATTTATTCTTTGACATTTTTATATGTATATACAACATATTTTGATCTCACCCTCACCCCCTAATACTCCCTTCGACTCTCCCAGCGTCTTCATTTTCTATTACTATTGCTGTTGCTCATTAACCCCCTGAGTCCAGTTAGTTCTGACCACATGTGCATGGGTATAGAACCACCATGGGGTCATGGGCAACCTCCCAAAGAAAAGTGACTTTCCCTCCCCCAATAGCTACCAACTGCCAAGAGCTCCTCCAAAAGGGGTGGGGTCTTGGGACCTCCTTCTCCATTCATACTGGGATTTTGACCAACTTGATCTTGTCTACGTCTTATGTAGGCAAATATACCTGTTGTGTGTTTGTGTGTGCATCAGTCATATCACATCTGGAAGACAGCATTCTGCAGCTCTCCTCCCCATCTTCCATCCCTTCTGTTCTTCTCTCTATCAACTTTTCCTCCATGTTCCCTGAGCCTTGGATGGGGGGATGGGAGGAGATTGATACTGGGACTGAGCACTCCCAGTCACTTATTCTTAGTATTTTGACCAGTTATGATTCTGCATTAACCACTACTCACTGCAAAAAAGAAGCTTCTCTGGCCAAGGCTGAGATCAGACAAATCTATGAGTACAAACATACATATTAAGAATATAGTTTGGCGACGTGGCCATTTAGTAAGACAACATCAGGAGGGCTTCTCCCTGGGACCTATGAGTCCCCCATGTCACGTGCTGTTGTCGTGGGTTTATGATACTAGGTGTAAAATCCCTCCCTTCAAGCAGCTTTCAAGGCCCATCAGAAAACACCTGGTTGCCCTCAGAGCAGTCATGCCACTGCTACACCAGTGGGCTCATCTTTCCTGGCAGATTGGTGTTGTGCAGCAGGGATCTTTAGAAGATCTTATTAATAAAATCAAACCTGGAGCCAGGTATTGGGGTGATGCTGAAAGATCAGAGAAGCAGAACAAGCCACAGCTTCCTCACCTCGCCAATTCCTCAGCTGATCTTGTTTCCTCAGACTGGAAGCCTCTGAGTCCTCATCCAAATGGGTCTCAGCTGAACTGTTGCTCAAAAGCCTAAAAGCTTAACCAGGCTCTAGTTCCTCGTCCTCATGCCTTATATACCTTTTTGCTTCCTACCATCACTTCCTGGGGTTAAAGGCATGAGTTACCATGCCTGGCTGTTTCCAGTGTGGCTTTAAACTCACAGAGATCCAAATGGATCTCTGCCTCCCAAGTGATAGGATTAAAGGTGTGTGTGTGCCACCATTTTCTAGCCTCTGTATCTAGTGTTTGTTCTTTTCTCTGACCCCGGATAAGTTTATTAGGGTGCACAACATTTTGGGGAACACAATACCACCACAGAGTTATAGCCTGCAGAGTCCAGTGCTGGTTAAGACCACTGGTGTTTTTCTCCCTTGGCAGTCTGCACAGCACCTTCCAGCACTATGAAAGCTAGACATCAGGGAGAGACCTTCCCAGGCAGTTTGAGATTCCATCCTTAAACATTTAAATCTAGATTGCAGCATCTAGGTGGCTCATCATCATTCACTATGAAGTGCAGAGAGTTCTGAAAGGATGATCCCCAACCTATCCATAATGCCCAAGATAATGTTGAACTCCTTTCCCAAACAGAACCTATACCAGACTTCATAGATGTGAAAATGGTTCAGTTGAAGAGTTTAGAAAAGTATTCTACTCCAACAGAGCTGTTTGTTAAGTCTTCCTGTTTGGAAAAAAAAAATGCCTTTTGCCTACACCCTGTGGTAGCCTGAGCATTGGTCTCCAGTTGACCAATCAGAACATGTCATCCTACTGGAAGTAGAAAGATGGACATGCAGCACCAGCAGAGTCTCCTTTGGGGGTTGATAAGTAGAGCAATGGCTAGGGATAGAAGGCTCTCTGATTTTCTATTTCTCTAAAGACGCCACAAGCCAGGAATAACCTGTGATCATCCATGATGTCATATGGAAAAAAAAATCTCTGTGGAACAACAGAATTAGGTGCTTATATAACCAAGAGGTGACAGTTTTGTGTTATATTTTGAACCTCTGGATGCAGCCGAGCCTGAAGTCAGTCACTTCTGAGGCCTCTTGGTGATTTAAGCTGACAAACTCCCTTTATCACTTAACCTAGTCTTAGTTTTCATACCTGAAGGACTGATACAGAGGGAAGGGGATGGGAGAAATCAAGCCTTGTGCCTATTCAAGGTCATGTGTTTCTGAGGACCGTCTAAACTCGGTTGGTCTGATTGCTGAGGCGTTCAGGGGGCATTGCTCATGGTCACTCAGTCCTGTGTTTCTAGCCACTTATCTTCCATCTCATTTTTGTTAGTCTTCTTCCTTTAACCTTGCCTTCTTCAGCTTCCTCATCCGATCCTTTTTTCTCTTGGAATCCATCATCCTCCCTAGAGAAATAATCCGACTTCAGTCCTGTGTTTTTCTAATGTATAGTAGACATCACACCACCAGCCTTCATGGGATGGCAGGGGCTTTACTCAAACACCCAGAATACTTCTCTGCAGCTCCAACAAAGGCCCTAGTATCAGGGTCTCTTGACTCCCCAGGATAGGAGGCAATTAAGTATCTTTACTAAGGAATGGGAAGTGACAGGTAAGAGAGAAATCCTTCACTATGTACCACAGAAGCCCTATGTTCTGTAACCAGCCACAGGCCTCAAAATCAAAGATTAATTCAGTCATGAAAACATTTATCTGATCTAAATAAGAAATTCATATTCTCTATTATCTTGAATTTGACACCAGAGAACAGTAATTCTGACTCATTTTTAAAAGAAAACATTTATGCCTTCACTGTCCTGAGTTATCATCCAATCAAATGGACATAAATCTCTAAATTAACAGAGAATCAAGAGCTCCAGGCTCACTTCTGCTTTCTGTCTCTGAGGTGGGGCAAAGGGGAGAGGCTGGATTAGGAAACATGGCTTCAGCTGCTCTTCCACTGTGCTCAAAAGATAGGGATGCTCCCATGTAAGAGTGTAAGAAATAAAATATTTAGGGAAAGTTACTTAAAATAGCTTTTGGTCATAAGCTGACCTGATGCTAAAAATCAGAAATTAAACCAGGCGTGTACTCAGGAAGGTTTTCCCACAAAACATCCAAGAGGAAGTCAGAAGGTAGTTTGAGAAGTGACTAAGAATCAAGAATCATTTTTTTAATTAGGTAGAAGTGGATCAAATTGGGTATTTATACTTACATATTACTTGTATATTAACTGACACCCACGCAGCTTGTAACTATGTGCCAGCAACTGTTTTAGATCCTTTAAAATATTAACCCACTAAATCTATGAGATAATTCAGAGTGTGCTATTATTTTAAGCGTTTTGGGAATAGCAACAACATCAAGAGCATGAGATGCTGAGCCAAAGGGTAGGCAGGAGCATGTTATTTGTAAAGGACATATCTGATATCATATGGTTGTCCAAACACTGCAAAGAATTTGTAGACTCAATGATAAAAATGTCAAGAGCTCAACTAAAAAATGGGCAAAAGATCTGAACAGACACCTTACCAAAGCTGATAAGCAGATGGCAGATGTGCTTGAAAAGGTGCCCATGTTGCCAGGAGCCTGTAAATTAAAACTAACAGCAATAATGGCAGGTAACACTTTTCAAACGCTTACTGTATTCACAATGTATGAATCTCATTTAGCCTCCACAACACAGAGAACAAGGAGGTGCTATTGTACCAGCTGAACAGTCTGTGTCTCCAATGTATTCAGTTGTTTGTTCCTGGATATTTATACTAAAACCCAAAGTCAAAACATCATTATTAGTTGTCATACATGTATGAAACTGACAAGAAACAAATAAGTAATGGGGGGGGGAGGGAATTGAGAGCCTTATTTAGAAATCAATTGCACTAATAAACTCAGGCAAATGTGAGCTCAGCACATCTCATGGCCCCCTGTTCAGATCTTGCAATTTGTTTTACCCTTTGCTCCAATAAGACTTGGTGCTTGGGAAGTGCATGCCAAGAGGCAAATGCATTGCAAGCCAGGATCATCGCAGTTAACCCAAACTTGTTAGAAACTAAGAAGGGGCTGAATGTTATCTGGGGATTGTGCATTAGACAGGACGAACTGTTCTTTGCAAAGTAGTCATCAAAGCTTGGGGAGATGTGATGCTAACAATTTCTAAATGACCACTTGCTGGATGATGGTTAGGATGTATAATATCATAAGACCATAAATCCCTCCTGGGAGAACAACGTCAATCATCCTTGGTTTGGGGAGAATGACCCTACTACCATGCTGTGTGCTGTTCAAAGCAATGCTTGTACACTGTATGACAGAAATCATAGGTACCAATCACAGCAGGGCCCAAATCCCAGTAGCAATAGTAATTGCTTTCCCTGTGACTTCTGAAGTCTGTAAGAACAGAAGACAGAAGAATCAATAGCAGCGACAAACTGTTCAGTTGATCCCAGGTACATGACTATTTTATGGAGAAGAAAAACCAAGACTTGAAGAGATTAAGTAACTTTCCAGGGCGCACAGTTAAGATTTGTGTCTCCATGTGTCTAAGCTAAAAGCCTGTACTCTGAATTACTGCACTCTAATCTATTAATATTTAGTTACTTTCAATAATTCACTATTTCAATACAGCTTTCGTTTTACATTCTTACACAATGGAGCAAAAAAGCAAGTGTATCTAATACCTATGTATATTTAACAAGGGTATTATCCAGGTACCACCATCCATGTAAGAGAGCTTATTCACACTGGAGACAGAGAACCCAGGGACAACCAAAGAGCTTGTGAAAGTTCCCTTTGCAACAATTCACACTGATGAAGCTGTGGGGCAAGGTCATAGCCAGGATAGAAACTTATTCTTAGGGATAGTTACTCAGATTTTAACTTTAATGCTGTCAGTCTTGCAGGTGATTGTTATTGAAGCATTCTAAGGGCTGGTGATGTAGCTCAGTTGGTAGCGTTCTTGCCTACATAAAACTGGGTAGGGTTAGTGGCACATTCCTGGAATCTCAGCAATAAGGAGGTGGAGGTTAGAGGATCAGAAGTTCAAGGTCGTTCTTGTCTACATAGTAATTTGAGGCCGGTCATTGCTACAAGAAATCCCACCTCGAAAAGAAGGTGTTCCTTAATGGCATGTGCAATCAGATATTTTAGAAAGCGTTTGATGGGCATGGTGATGCACACTTGAAATCTCAGCATTTAGGAGGTAGAAGCAGGAAGATCAGGACTTCATTACTGCTTTTGGCTATGTTGGGAGTTTAAGGTCATCTTGGGCTACATGATACTCTGCATCCAAAGAGCATGGGAAATATATAATGACCGGGCACTATTCAGAGCCAGTCATTAGAGCCAAGAGGGGATATCTGTCTATAGGAGCATAACCCAAGAGGAGTTGAAGCCATTAGAAAGGGGACTTAGCTAATCTCTGACCATCTGAAAGGAAGGAAGCTAGGGAAAGAACCACCCTGCTCTCCTTGTCACACTATGGCTCCCTACCAGTGCCTCCAATAGACCACAGTCAACCGGAAGTCAGTACTCCTGGGATCCCAGTGATGCAGCTGGTTCAGCCTCCTCCAACACAGGTGGTGATGGAAAAGGATAAAGACCATGTTACAGGCAAATGGGCAATGCCCATGGAATTGATGGTGGCTCAGGTACTTAGATCCTTGATCTAGCTCATGGTTCTGGCAAGCCTCTCCAAGTGTAGTCCAGTACCAACTTAAGCATTTGATCAGTGGGACTCTTGTAATTCTCTCTCAATCCCTCTCTGTCCATTATATTGAAAAAGGCCTCTCAAGCAAATGGACCAGCCCACAGGTTCGGTCTCCTCTATGTTCTTGCTTTGAAGGCCTCTCCCAGTCCAAACTCAAGTTCAGCATTTGTACCTGGCCCTGACTTGTAGGGTTGTTCTGCTGTTTAAGCAGAACATTCTGAGGCAGGCTCACTGAAGTTACAGACGGTGGCCATATGACAGGGTTCCTGTTTCTGGGCTTTTGCAAGCCCAGGTGGTTGTTGTGTAAGAAACAGGAAGAGATGATTGAGCCTGTGTGTTTATTCAGAGCATCATCAGGTGAGGAGAAGTGTCAGCATGTTGGCCAAGTTCACAGTTGTCTTTAATTCCTTCTAAAACCCTTGACACTTCAATTAGGCACAAATGCCTTCACCTGCATAGAGTCGCATGGGTCTCGCCTTGATTAAAACATGCCACAGCAATGCTTTGCCCATCCACGTGCTTCCAGAAAACAGCCCGTGAACCGCTTCTTGGCTCTAGCAAAATAAACTTCTCCCTGTTCTTCTTCTGTACCTGTGACTGTCTTACTGGACAACCACTGAATGCAGAAACATGAAAACCCCCAACACAGGCCCTTCTTGTCCAAAAGCCTGACCCTCATCCTAGAGAAGAGACAAGGAGAAAGGAGAAATGAGTTCCCACAAGTTCTCAATATACTAGATGTGGTTTTAGTCATTTTTAAAATCCAAAATGTTGAAGACTACTCTGAAAATTCAGCTAATGTTTCCAGCTCCTATTTCTCATGTCGTTCTGATCTGTCCCTTGGGCTTTCCTTGGCTAGACCACAACGTCATGTTACTATATGCCCTGTGGTCTGCTGTGTTGGCTCCTTAATGAGGATATATCTCTTTAAGGAACCATTGCTTCTTATCCTATCCTCTCCCCTCATTAATTCCTCCAAACTACAGGCTATAGAGACCTGACTGACCTTGGACAATCAGAAGATGTGCTGGGATGTGTCAAATTTGTATGCAGTCATTCGGCATCCTCCTCCTGCCACTGAAATGGTGAGGTATCAAGGCTGAAGTTGATCACCAATGATAACACTAAGCAGGAAGAATGCCCTTGCTGAAGATGTGAGAAACACTGGCAGGTCACTGCAAGGGCGATGGAAAGGAGTGTTGGAGCTTGGGCTGCTTGACCAACCTCAAACCAAGAGATAGGGCACAGTGCCTTTGCTAATTTCTTTCTGAGACATGGAATAGCCTAGTGATTCTGGTTGTGGACACTGGAGTAAAACGGACATGGAAATGGGACTCAGTTCTATCACTCACTAGGTAGGAAATATTGAGCACTCTAGTTAACCTCTTACAGAGTTCTAATGTAGATTAAGTAAGATTAATGGACACAAAGTATTTAGTGTAGAATATGATGTTATAGGAAGCCCTCAGTAAATACATGCCTCTCCATTTAGTCCTGAGTTTTATCCATTCTATACTTTCAAGCCTCGTGTCCATGAAATCCACACAAATCCTTTCTCCAGCAATAACTGATGACTGAGCAAAGTTCCATCCCATCCAGTCCCAGGGTTGCAAGATTCCAACTCTATACAAGTTGGACAGTCTCAATTCTTTCTTCTGTTTGCTAGAAATGGGATTTTCAACCTTATTCTAAGTAATAGGATTTCCACAGGAGAATGCCATAAGTCAGACCCTGTCATTGGCTGTATCTTGTGTAGAAGTAGACGTAGATGCTACTGCTAGTGGCTTGAATGTTTGCCTTCATTCTTCAAGCCTTCATTCTTCAAGTCACTTGTTCAAAGAGCTATCATCTCTGAGCTTGAGGGACCCTTAGCATCATTTAGCCTGGGATCAGTGCTGGGCACACAGGTAAACCTAGCATGGGGTAGAACTCCAATTTAACCAGAGGAGTATATAGGGAAATGTATGGGTGCCCATGACTTTTCCTTAGAGCCTTCAGGGAAAGGCAGAAATTAATGTGAAGTGGGGGTGAGAGGATGTTAACAAAGGAAATGTGTAACCATCATATGTTCTAAGATATGGGAACAGAGAGGGGCTAAGGGCCTGGACTTCAGAAGGGAAGTAATGTAATTTTAAACAAGAAAGCTTCAGATGGGGCTGGAGAGATGGTTCAGTGGTTAAGAGCATGCATTGCTCCTCCAGAGGGCCAGAGTTTGGTTCCTGGCACCCACATCAGGTGGCTCACAACTACCTGTAGCTCTAACTCCAGGGGATCCAGGTCCTCTAGCTCCAGGGACTTCTGCACATACCCCCACAACAGACACACATAATTAAAAACAGTCCCCTCTATAAAAAGAGAAAACATCAGGAAAAAAAGAAATATATTTTAAAATAGTTGTAAGTTTGTGTGTATGTATGTATATATGAGTATGCATATGTGAGTATGTATGCATAATTAGGTGGGCACTTGTATGTAGGCACCTGGGTCAAAGTTACACATACATGTTGATGTATGTGGTGGAAAGAGGTAAACTCTGATGTCTTCCTCAATCATTTCTGTAGGTGGACTTTTCTTTCCCACCTGACAGTTCCCAAATAAACAACATGGGGACTTAATTATAAATGTTTGGCCAATAGCTCAGGCTTGTTACTAGCTAACTCTCATATTTTAAATTAACCCATTTCTATTCATGCATGGGCTACCACGTGGCTCATGGCTTGTTAACTCATTTTGTACATGCCCTTCTCTCTCTGCATCTGGCTGGCAACTCCTGAGCCCTTCTTCTTCCCAGGGTCCTTCTAGACTGACTCTCCTGCCTAATCTCTTCCGGCCCAACTATAGGCCAGTCAGCTCTTTATCAACTAATACGTATTTACAGTGTACGAAGATTGTTCCTCAGCACATTTATCGTCTTATTTATTCATCTATCCGTCTCTCTATTTATCTATTTATTTATTTATGAGACGGGGTCTTTCACTGAATCAGGAGCTCACCCATTGGCAAGACAGGCTGGTCAGCAAGCCCCAGGGACCCTCCTGTCTTCGTGTCCCTGGTGCCATACGATAAACATGAGCTTCCACACCAGCTTTTGACGTGGGCGCTGAAGAGCCAAGTTCAGGCTGCTTGGCTGCTCTGGCAAGCACTTTACCAGCTGAGCCATCTCCCCATCTCCCGTTTCAAGGGTTTGCTAACACAAAGTTCCCACTGTGAGGGCTGAGTTCTCTGAAGCAGAAGGCAGCTTTGTTTTGTTAGTTCAGGATCCTGCATATTTAAAATCTCAAAAGTCCTGGTGTTTTCAGTTACTTAATTTGAACTTTCAATCTGAGCCTCCCAACAATATTTCTGAGAAGCATTAATTTAGTCCAGAAGCTTACGTGCTTAGGGACAAGATGACATAAGGGGCCACTCCTTTTATTCTTTTATCTATTTGAAATTAACTTTTAGCTGAAATGTGATGACACACAGGGAGGTACACAGACCTGAAGTGTATAGTTCTTTGAGTTGAATGATAGACTAGTGTTTCCAACGGCATAATCAGAAAGTAGAAAATTGGGCTGGTGAAACGGCCAGGTCGGTAGAGACACTGGCCACCAAGCCTGAAGACCCGAGTTTGACCCCCAAGACACACGTGGTTGAAGGAGAGAACCAACTCTTGCAAGCTATCTTTGGACCTTCACGTGCATACCATGCCTGCCCCATACATACACTAGATAAATAAATAAGTGTTTTTAAAACTACGTCATCCAGAAAATTCTTCCACAGCATTCTCTGGTTAGTAGGCCTCCCTCCACCCTCTGCCAGGCAGCTGCAATTCTGATTTTTCATTCCCATAGATGAGATCTGCATGTTGGATTTCACATAAATGAAGTGATTGGTATGTGTTCTCTTGTGTGTCTGGCTTTTTTTAAAAATACACTAAACATAGTATTTCTGAGATTCATCTATGTTGCATATTTAAATAATTTGTTCCTTTTGTGGTTGGACAATGTCTCTTTGTATGAAAATACCTCAGTTTGTTTTTCCATTCTCCTCTTGTGGATGAACATTTGTCTTGTTTCCAAAGCTGAGCTTTGAGAAAGAGAGCTGCAGTGGACATTCTTATGCAGAATTTTTGGTAGACATACGATTTCATTTATCGTATAAATCCTGAATCATAAAGTAGACTAATAATATTTATATGAAAATGCCGGTTTGGGCCTGGAGATGTAGCTCAGTTGGTGGAGTGATTGCTTAATGCACGCACAAGTTTTGATCCTCAGCTCTGCATAAGTCAGAATGGTGGTCCAAGCCTGTGGTTCCCTGTCATCCTTGACCACAGGAGACCCTGTCTCAAAAGAACCAAAAAGAAAAAAAGTTAAGTAAGAAAGAAAGGAAAGAAGGAAGAAAGGAAGGAAGGAAGGGAAAGAAAAAAAAGAAAGAAAAAAAGGAAGGCAGAAAATGCACGCTTTCCAAGTGCCTGAACAATTCTGTGTTTTTCACCATCGGTGTATGAAGATTTAGCTGCTCCTTGGCTCCTCCAACATTTGGCATTGTCGAGTTTTTAAGTTCTATCGTTACCAGTCCAGTGGGTGTGTAGCAATAGCCACTGTGGTTTTAACTTGCATTTCCCTGATAACCAACAATGCTGAGCATCATTTTTATGCACTGTTTGGCTGTGTGCGCCTTCTCCTTTGTAAAGTGTTTACTTGATTCTTTTGCCTATTAAAAAACACTTTGTAGGTTATTCAAACATTCTGTTTGTGAGTGTGTTGGCACTATGGAGACAGTTTCCAGCTTGAAGTCAGATATGTGGGTGTGTGTGTATTGACTCTGTGTGTTCATGGCGTGTGTGTGCAAGCCAGAGGTCAGTGTAGGGTATTTTCCATAGTCATTCGACCTCATTTTTTTGAGACTGGGTTTTTCTCTTAATCCGGAACTCACTTATTGGCTAGACTGACTGGCTACTGAGTTTCAGAGATTCACTTGTCTCGTCCTCTCCAGTTTTCAGATGCCAACACACCTGCCTGGACTTTCATGTGGGGGCTGTGGTTTGAACTCATAGCTTCATGCTTGCGTGGCAAGTACTTTCCTGAGTCTCTTCAGCCCTATCTGTAAGTCTTTTACAAACAGCCCAATGTCTCTGATCTTCAGCAACTTTGCTCATGAATGAAAATAATTCCTATCACGCAGACTCGCTTTGAGAGTCTAAGAGAACATGTAAGAAGCACTGACCCCAATTCAGGTGTCTGCACGTTATTGATATTTAAAAGAAACTTTCTTTTCAACTTAAAGTCAGTGGTTTTTATGAATGATTAAATGAGACAGTGGAGTTGTCTCTGCCTCCTCTACTCTTAGGTTAAAAGTCTCTAGTTCTTCAAGAGTGTCATACATTCTTATTTCTAGACATTGCTGCCATCTTATATAGTATAGGCTGGTCTCAAACTCATTATGATCCTCCTGCCTCATCCTTCCAAGTGCTGGGATGACAGGCAGGAGCCAGCATTTCAGTCTAGTTCTTATCTCTGAGGCTAGGGGAGTTGTGCTATTTTACACATGTCCATGCAATGGAACAGCGTGTCTTCACTACGATTTTGACAGGCATTAAGCTTTGAATACTTCTGAATTTACTGAGAGCTCGTTTCTAATGTTCACCCAGCCAATTAGCTAGCCACTAATGAAGATCATTCTCTATATTGTTATGCCGATTGGAAAAAAAATCACTTGTATTGATTGAGATTAGGATACCCAAAGCACTTGTAATAGCTACTTAGGAGTGTGGGCTGTCTTATCTAGCTGACCACAGTGGAGGCATGAATTCCTTATTTGGGTAAATGGGTCCTTTAGGGTGATGCCTAAACTAACACAATGTTATCTAACTGTCGGTGTTAAAGTAGATTCTGGGTATCAGAACTGAAGGCATGAATAATCCCATTCTGGGAATCCCCACTTTCCCACACTCATTTTCCAGTTTCAGTGATGCTGGAAGCCTTTCCTTGTTCACAGTTGCCCTACTGTCTGTGATTGACTTTTAAATGCTTCGCTCTAAGCAGTACTGCATGCATTTGTATAAATTCTCTATCACCCACACTGAGGGCAGACAACTAACAAGTAAAGGCCCTCGTGAGGAATGCATGTTCTTAGGTGTGATCAGCGTGTGGAAGCATCTTGGACGGGAATCCATGCTGGACAAGAGAACACCGGCTATCACAAACCAAGCCAGAACTGTGATGTATTAGTTAGTATAAAGGATACCAGATTTTTTTTTTCCATTGGTGAAATTAATGCTGTTTAAGAAGTGTGGCTACCAGGAATGGGTTTGCATGAGTGAAGCCCATGATTCCAGGGAGTAGGGCTGGAGGATGGGATGGCTCAGTGGTTAAGAGCACTGACTGCTTTTCTAGAGGACCTGGATTTGATTCCTAGCACCCACATGGCAGCTCACAGTCATCTGTAACTCCAGTTCGAGGGAATCTGATGCCCTCTTCCGGCCTCTGAAAATATCAGAAATGGATGTGGCACACAGACATACAGACAGGCAAAATGCCCATATATATAAAGTAAGTAAAATAAGAATAAACCAAATTTATTCAGCAGGCCTGGCAGGCTCAGTCCTTTAGAGCATACTCACAGGGTAGAGTTCTTCGGGTCTTTGTCCTCATGCTTAATAAGAAACTGAGGCTGGTTTGTCTTAAAGTTCCAGGAATCCTGTTCTTGGAGCATTATTGCATCTGCCTGCAACCCAGGTCTTCCTAAGAAACATGAAGAAGAGAGTTAATCTGTTCTACACAGGCTGTGGTGTCCATGCCTGTGTCTGTTTGCTGGTGTGTGTGTGTGTGTGTGTGTGTGTGTGTGTGTGTGTGTGCCCGTTTAAAACTAGCTTTCTCTTTTTTTTTTGTGTGTGTGTGTGTGGCAGGAGGCAGGGTGGTTATTGAAGAAAGTGCTGGGAATTGAGCTCAGGGCCTTGTGAATGTTAGGCATGTCTTCTACTACTGAATTGCACTCCTTTGCTCCTCCATTAGATTTCTTTTTTGTTGTTTTTGTTTACAGAAACCTATTGCCTGGTATTGAGGTTGAAGAAAACACAAATAAACCCAAATAAAAATCTGCTAGTCCCTGAATGGTCAAATTGATGTAACAACTATATCTAAGCTGAACTTTGCAACCAACAATAGGTATTATTTGTTGAACAAGTCTTCTATGCAAGGCTTAGATTTAAACCTCAAGGTGTCTAATCTCATGTAATCTTTTAAAACTGCAGAGGTAGTTTATTCATTTTCCAGATGAAGAAAAGTAGGGTCCTGGGATGAGACAGCTGGTCCAGAAAGAACTGGGATAAAATCCAGGTGAACTGCCTCCTGAATGTCAGGCCTCTAATATCCTGTAATACCATTGCTCATACAGATTAAGTCCCTCTCGACCTCTTGTTCTGTTTTCAGTGAGGAAATGATCCTTGGAAGATGAAATTATAAGGAGGAAGAGAGGAGGATGTGTGGATTATATCTGATTGACGTTAGTGGGCAAGAAAAAAAAATGAGGACACAGTGGGTGTCCCCCTGCTGGGAGTCTCACAGGGCAGATGGGGGAGCAGGAACCACACACCGTGCTCGGCAGACTGTGAAGTGTTCCATGGCGTCATTATCACAGAATAGCAGCCTTTTAGAATTAAGAATAGTCCTAATTTGCACTTCGTTGGGTTTTTCATTTACATAATGTTAGAATGCAAAGAAAATTCATACACAAAACCCACTGCTAATTTAGCACTGAAGTTCTTGTTTAAATACACGCTAAAAAGGAATGCATTTTTTCACTTACCCATCAACGGAGAAGGCTGGGCAGTTTGCTGTCCGGGTGTGGCAGTCAAACCCCAAATGAGATTACATATGCCTCTGAGCTGGTCTGTTGGTACGATCCAAACCCTAATCGCTGTTTCAATAATTTATTTGGCATAGAGGACTTAATGTCATTTATTTAAGGGCTCTGAGGAAATGTATTCTTTTCTGCAGGTCCTCATTAAAGGCGCTTGCAGCTTGGAGTCTAGTGGGAACCATGGTTTTTAACAGGTGTTAATTCAGCTGATGACACGGTGTAAAATTGCCAGGGTGATGGATTTGGAGATGGCAGATGTCTGATCAGTCTGCAGCACACTCTGCTAGATTATGTGCAAGGTAAACAGGTGACTCCCTGTGTTCTAGCTGAGGATGGACTGGAGCGGCATCATGGGGAGGGTGTTGGTGCCCCCAGCAGCAGGCCCCACCCTAGCTAGTTGCTTTCTTACCCTTCCTCGCCCACACCCTCCACTCTTAAAAAACTTTCCTTATTCTTTTCAGAAACCAAAAATAGCTTCCTGTTTCCTCTTGGAGTATTGCAGTGTTCCCCACCCGCCTCCCTCCCATGATGTACCTGAAATCTCTACTCCAAGGTTGGATGCGTCAGGGATAGGCATTGAATTCAGGGCTTTGCACACACTGACAAGCACCATGACCAACAAGATATGGCCCCAGCCCTTTGTATGTCTTTTGTTTTGAGATGACACTTCACTAAATTGCCCAGGCTGACCTTGAACTTGCAATCTAAGATCTTAGAGTTCTGGGAACCTGGGGGTTGTAACTCAGTTAGCTGAGAGCACTTACCCATCATACACCAGGCTCTAGATTTAATATTCAGTACTTCAAGACTCATAGTAGAGCTCTTTCTGGTTTCACATATTTCTGTTAGTTTTGTATTTCTCTCTCTTTAAGTCCCTTGCAGGTACTGTCTGTGTCTTTGTGGACATTTGTACCTTATCAAGTGGCAGGTAATGTGTAGGACATACGTGGAAGTATCTTGCAGCAAAAGAACTCATCTTTGACCAGGCTGACTCACTCTGCTCAGGAAAAAGCAAATGCTTCCTCTTTCTAAAAGGTCGAGAGGTTGCATGGTGGCACAAACATGCTTGTGATGCAGGGTTGGAGAGGCTGAGGCAGGAGGATCTCAAGTTCAAAGCCACACTGCAAGACCTCATCTCAGGAAAAAAGAAAAATTTCAAAAATCTGTTTCTTGGATGAATAAGAACAAAGCGTAATGTCATATGTGTATGGAAATGTCAGAACTAAACCTGTCAATTAACAGAAAGAGTCAAGCCAAAAAAAAAAAAAGTTGATTTTTCTAACTGAGCCATCTAGCTAGAGGAGAGTCAGCACTCAGTGGCAGCTTTTGAAACCCGTACTCCCTCACAGGGCTTGAACACTGGAGAACAAATCCCCCCTTAAAAGAGTCTTCTAGAAAGTTAGAGAAAACAGGATTGGACAGATGGATCTCTCAGGATTGGACATGGGAGCATGAGAGGGCCAAATGACTCAGCATTGCACCTGAGGTGCCTGGTGCGGACGACAGTTGTGATCTGCACAGGAGACCTTGCTGAGGGCTGAGAGGATGGGGGATACTCACTGGCTCTTTCTGCCCAGGTGGTTTTGCTATGGCAGTGGATGGCAAGGAAGGCAGTAGAGCTGATAGCCTCTGGCTCACAGTGTTCAACATCTTGTGACTCTCAGAGAAAGACTTCAGATCGCCAGGTTTCTGGCTGGTGTCTCAGGAACCAATGTTAAGGGAGGGGAGGCTTACTCAAGTAAGGAGGGGAAAGGCAGGAGATCCTACGAATGGTAAGAATTTCCCTGGACTAGCATTGACGCCCGTTTTCTGGCTTTTCTATGGGGCTTTTCCGGAGGTGTCTCATGCATAATACCCGCAGGCAATTTTGCAAGGCTAATGACATGGAAATGTTATTATAATGAAGCTGAGGGCAGTTAGCTGGCTTGACATGAGCTTGTGTCTTCACTGTTGAACAGTCACATGACACTTTGCTGCAGTACAGCTCTGTGGTGGCCTCAGCCCCTAGATACTGTGCTCTTAGCTTGAATTTTTCCCTGCGCCTACATAGCCCCCCTCTGTTTCCTGTGTCCTTTTTTCTAGGACTTGAAACCCCAGCTCTTCCCTTTGTAAGGAGGCTCTCAGCCTTGTTTGTAACCCTCAGAGAACCTGAGTTTGAATCTGTTCCCTAGTACATGTGTGTTAATAGCCCCATGTAATTGTAAATCAAGTGCTCTATCCTCTCCATTCTTTCTAAAATGGGAGAGGCCATAATACCGGCTTTGACTCTGTTGAAAGAGTTACAGTGAGTTACAATGGACCACATCCTCCATGCAATGTGAACTACTGCTATGCAAAGGCGAGTTACCTCTATTTCCAGAAGCCTCTTTATGAACTTAGTGTATTCAAAGGTGAGAACTTAAGCTGCTCACTGTGTTCTAAATGTTTCAGTATCCTAAACTTTGTCGATTATCCTGGGCTTTGCCTCTTTATGTGTTTGCGTCTTTATTTAATTTTGCTTGCTTGTTTTGAGACAGGGTCTCCCTGTGTAGCTCAGCCTTGCATCTGAAGCAGAGGTGCTGGGATTACAGGCATGTGCCATCAAGCCCAGCAACACTGGTCACATACCCCTGGTGATGTGCCATCACCACCAAAGGTGGAAGGTACTGTCATTTCTGCTCTCCATTCATTTGCATGGGTCTGTTGGAGAGCAGAATAGGAAACTCTCAATATGGCAACCAGGCATGCCAAGTGCTTTGGACCGGAAGGTTGAAAAAGCCTGAGAAGCAGCCTGAGCACCAAGGTCTTGCTGACTTCTGTCCCCAGCCCCCACTTTACTTACAGAAGCTAGAAAGGAGCCTTCAGTGAAGTTCCCTTATCTGACCGAGGGAAGTTACTCAATAAGAACTCAAGCCATTGTCTTTAGCACCCTTGCTGGAGTCTCACGGAGCAATAACCACACAAGAACAGTCCATCAGTCCATTGCACCAGTTCTGGGAAATGCTAGCTAGGGCTCTAGCGCTGCAGAACAAGAACTTCCTTTGCTGTCTGCTTCCTCCACCCCTCTTTCATATAACCTTGGCCATCACCTCCCAGAGTCTACAGGCCCCTGTTCTCTTCTGAAGCTCAGAGGGGTGGGCTAGACAAACATCAAATCTGCCCCTTCTTTGAGTCTTGTATTTTGTGTGGCTCCCATGGAAAGTGCACACTGTGGGTTTGTGTATCTCTTCTCCTGCTAACTGGACCATTGTCAGTTTCTTTCTTAGGCCTTCAAAACCTTCACAGTGTAAAAGGGCAGCTCCCTCTGCTTCTGCAAGTTCTATGTCACTGAGCACATCCTTCCCACCATGTGCCAGGAGTTTGCTGGACACAGACTATAGACGTGATTAACATGGGCTAATGTCACACCTCCTGCTGCTTGAGTCTTGAGACAAAAATGGAGTAAAGTAACCTGACTGGAGAGAAAATGCCAAAACCTACATACAGGAGAGGAGAATGGAGCTCTAGAGGCAGGGCCACTGCTCGCCTAGGTACAGAGGGGGCTTCTCTGAAAAGTAAAGGATGGATAAAGCTGGCTAGCCTGGGTCCAGGGAAGAGAGAGGGTATTCACAAAGGCCACCAGGTAGGAAAGGAATCAAATATATTTTCAGGGTTCCCACCCCCACCTTTGTCTTTACAGCTGTCATTATTGCTGTTTTAAAATTCCTCCTTTCCTGTCTTCCTTCCCTCTTCCTTTCTCACTGGGGAGTCTGGGTCTTGTGCAATTTAGTGAACTCTCAATCCATGTGGATATCAGAGAACAACTTGTAGGAGGAGTTTGGTTGTTTCCATCCACCAGCTGGGTCCTAGGGAATCGAACTCAGATCACCAGGCTTGGCTGCAAGCACCTTTATCTGCTGCACCATCTTGAGGGCCCCATGCACATTGATGCTGTCTAGCACCAAAGCAAGTCCATGGTTAGGGCAGAGGGGCTAGAATACTGCCTCCCCCATCAATAGCCCTACAGGGATGGAGGAAGTGGAGGCTCGTTTTCAACCCAGATCTGTTTCTGAAGTTAGGAGTAACACCCTACTCATATTGCACAATTCAGCTCGGACTCCTGTTTTGGGTGAACTTGCTGTATGGCTGTTCCTGTCTCACATTCTCCTAGGGGTCTGAAAGGTAGAGAATGGTCAGGACTAGAGGGTCTCTTTGACTGGGACAAAAAAAAAATCCAAAAAACAAAAACAAAAACCATGTAGTAATTTACCGCTATACCAGAGCCCCAATGCAGGCCTCTAATGCTGCCTGAACAGTCTTTTCTCTGTGGGGATTTCACAGCTATTTAACATATCCAATCTCATCTGGTACTGTAACTGTTTAGAGAGGTAGGTAAGAATTAAGATCTTTATTTTATAGAAGAGAGAAACGGAAGCTCCAGGGAGGGCATTCAGCCCAGTTCCCATAGCTAGAAAGTTAGACCTTTGACTCAAAATTCAGTATGCTTTCTCTCCACTGTGCCCTATGGCTCTGCAGCCCACAGTCTCCCAGGGTGCCGATTATCCACTTGAGAATGGCTAGGGATGTAGATAATGACTGGAGAGGAGGGCGTTCAAGGAGTAAATTAACTGTGTTTGAGCATTCTTGCCAGTTTTATAGCATTGAAATTACAAATCCAAATTAAAACGAGCAAGTAGCTGGTCCTGCCTTACTAATCCTTCCATGCAAACTGCCACCTGAAGCTCAAGCCAGCAGTTCACAGGGACGAACCGCGTCTCCATCTTCCACATAGCACTTAGAAGACACCTGTCTTTGTTTTCTGTGGAGATGTTAGCTCATAGAAGCCAGTTCTCTCATTAAATATAGGTTGAAAAACAACTAGAAATGAAATCACACTCAGGGTGTTCTAACCGTAGGCCGTCCCCTTAGTTTTCTACTGGGAGTCAAAGGGGGCAGAGGTGCTGAAGACCCTTGGGTGGGTTCACATCCGGTGAGGTGATACTGAGTAGGTAGGACTGGTCTTAATGGGCCATGGGAGGTGGGCATGGTTCAGTGGCTTTGTGGGGCGAGCTAGGTGGCTCAATGAAGATGCCAAGTTGTATAATAGAAGGACAACATCTGACCAGGGGCGAGAAGGGAGAGCGGGTGATTGGAAGGCTGCAGAACCTGAGCCGGAAGGTCTCAGAAAGTCTCCTACAGGATGCGGTAGGGCAGTGGAGCGCTGGATTTATGGAGGTGAAGAAACATTGGCCTTCTTTAATTTTTCTCTGTTGCTGTGACAGAGGCCAGGAGACAGAAACAGTTGAGTTTGGGGCTCATGGCTATGGAGGCTGGCAAGTCCATGAACATGGTGCTGGTACCTGCTCAGCTTCTGTGGGGGCTTTATGCTGCTTCAACTCACAAGGGAAGCAGGACTCACCGGTGCTTGGGGAAGAGCCCAAAGAAGAGAAGCTGGCCTTGCTTTTTGAGGACTGACTTAAGCTTAAAGCTCAATTGCTCTACCAACTGCTCTTGGGAGAATAAACTGAGTCCACTGAGAAACGGCAAATCCCTCTCAATGGTATAACCGACCCTTCAAGGCACCCACCTCCTGACGCCATCACAGTGCCAATACATTTCAACCTGGGGACAAACCCAGTTCATCTCATGGCAGGTTTTGGCAGGTTGTCAACGGAGGCCTTGGTTGGAGGAAGGAGCTAGACTAAGCTAACTAGAAGGAATTTGAGTGACAGGTGAACGAGAGCCGGAGCCAAGCTGCTGGCTTGTTGAAGAGGCAGAAAAGTTAGGGGTGGGAGCTGAGAGACCACTCTTCCCTTCTCGAAACCAATGGTTTCAGCTGCTCTGCTCTGCCTTCGGTCACCTCAATAACCAGGACCTGAGGACATGTCTCCAGAGAGACATGGGATGAAATACAGGATAATACTTAGCTGCTCCCACCAACCGGAAAACAAAAACAAAACAAAACAAAACAAAAAACATTATAAAAGCAGTCACAGAAAATCTGGCTCTTGGAGCTGATTTTAGGGTGCATTGAAAGTGGACCTCTTCCTCTCCTCGGGCATCTGCCCCCTCCTGAACAGGTATAATCTTTACAGCCTTTACAATTAGCAGTGTTGGCTGAAGGGACTGGTAGATACACTCATCTTGCCACTGAGAGTGGCTCAGTGCTGGGACACCTTGGGGGACTCAAAGCAGGAGACCGTGGTGGGGCCCTGGGCAATGCCTAGGTATCCATGCATGCTGGGCCATACTGCATAACTCTGTAATAGTCTAGCTGGGGCAAGTTCCTGGTGGGGTTGCAGCCCAGGTTTCACTGCTGTGCAGGGTGTTGTCTGTTATGCTCTGCTGGATGCAGGGGCAGTTTTAGCTTGATCAAGGGCAGTCTGAGCTGCGGCCACTTCAAGTACATTTCTGTGCCATAGTTGAAACCCTGTAAGTTTCACAACCGGGCAGGTTCATCTCGACTCTTGGTGGTGGTGTGCTCGGGGCTAATTCTGTGATTTGCTGCTCGCCATTGGAGGTGGGCATGGAGCCAAGGCCCAGGAAGGTGGTCCAGTGGCTGCACAGGGGGCGGAGATTGGAGGCAGTTTAGGGTGATTAGGGTACCCCAGGAATCCGTGGAGTAGCTAACTCACTCCGAGGAAATGGAGCACAGCGTCCACACAGTTCTTCACTGCGGCAGGGAGGGCGAGGTGTGCTCGCCGGGGACCACGGTGCCCGGAGGCCGGCGCTCCCTGCCTTGACTTCCCCATCCCAGGGGGCGGGGCCGCAGTCGCAGCGAGCG